>JAFVLL020040049.1:62644-90526 GCA_021397915.2 Tor tambroides | reverse complement strand
TGGAGAACCTGAGTATGTACTGCGTCCAGTGTAAGACCCCCGTGTGCTACCAGTGTCTGGAGGACGGCAAACACTCCACTCATGAGGTCAAAGCGTTGGGGGCCATGTGGAAGCTCCACAAGGTGGGGAAACTGATTGAGATTGTTGTTTACTATTAAAAAAAAATCACTGATGACTAAAAAAGCGTCTTAAAACCAGCCTGGTTTAAGCTGGCCTAACGGATGGACAGCCTAGTCTGGATGTCTGGGTAAATTGGTCTTCAGTTGGTTTAGCTGGTCAGCAAGTTGGTCTGCTACACTCTTTTCAGAGTGATGCCATAGAAGAATTATTTTTGGTTCCCCAATCTTTCAGTGAACAGTTCTTTAAAGAACCTTAGTGTAAAGAACATTGTAAAGAATCTTTTTCCACTGTATAGAACCTTTTGTGTGGTGGAAAGATTCCATGGATGTTAAACGTTATTCATGGAATCATCAATGCCAACAAAGAACCTTTATTTTAAGAGTGTGCAGCCTGACCAGCTGAAAAGTGCCCTAAACCATTTTATAACCAGCTCAAATTTCCTTTTCAAAGGGCTGAGCACTCAGGTTTTAGTATAAAAGGTCTAGTGCAGTAAGACTTGTCACTGTGACGGGTGAGACACCACCGGTCTAATTAAAACACAGCGCACGACACAACCAGCCATGATTCAGGCCAAATGAAAAACACTTGCGCACCAGCTCTCCAGCTTAGATTCAACAAAAAAAATCCTGAAGTAATTTGAATCCAAGTATTCAAGACAAACCTTCGGATGGAAAATATATGTTTGTGTGAATTTTGATTGGCATCTGTGATCATAACTGCAGTGCATTCGGTGCTGTTTTAAAGTGATGGAGGTTAAATGCTCCTGTGATGTTGCGTTATTTTCCAAATATCTGTTGATGGGAACTCAACCATACAGGATGATCGTGTTAACTGTGTGTGTCTGGATTCATCAGGGAACATGTAAAACTGCAGTGGCCGTGGCCTGTTGTTGTAGCAACATGCTACAGTGAGGCAGTTTGCTGATTAACTGTGTCTATCTGTGGAAGAGAAAGAGTGTATCCATAGGAGAGGTGAAGAATTAGGAAAGAGTCCCCCCTCTCTCTGCTAGTCCTAACATGTTGCGTTATGCAAGTTAATAAATTGTGAGTGAGTTAATTTAGCAGTAAACCCCCAGCAAGACCATTTATTTATTCAGAAACCATAAACATGAGCAAGGGAGGGAGATGGTGGATAAATAAGTACATGGTTTAACACAGCTCACACAGGTTATGCCTGTACATTACTTCAGCGTTTAGAAAAATTGTTGACATGAGACTACCTAGTGATGCTTCGATGTTAAATATTCCGGGTGATATGATAGGATGATAATTATTATTATGGCTGATAAGTGATAAATGGGCTATGTTAAAGCTCTTTTTAAATGCTATTAGTGAATTAAGGCACCACTACATTAATATGAAAATGGATATTAATTCTGAGATTTGCTGAAGATTATATATTACAGTGTTATTAAATCATAGGTATTTTAAAAGATTAACTTTATGAGAGTGATGCTGTTCTTTTGAGCTTTATATTCATCAAAGATATTAAGCAGTTCTGCTGCTTTTTTTTTGTATTAATAGTTCATATTTTACAAAAATATTATGCAGCACAACTGTTGTTAACATTGATAATAATAAGAAATGTTTCTTGAGCACCAAATCTGCATATTAGAATGATTTCTGAAGGATCATGTGACACCGAAGACTGGAGTAATGGCTGCTGAAAAATTAGCTTTGCCATCGCATATAATTAAAATATACCCTATTAAAATAGAAATGTAATTTTCAACTGAAATAATATTTCAGAATATTACTGTTTTTATTGTATTTTTTAAAGGTGCCATAGAATGGAAGACTGTATTTACCTTGGCATAGTTGAATAATAACAGTTCTGTACATGGAAATGACATACCGTGAGCCTCAAACACCAATGTTTCCTCCTTCTTATGTAAACCTCGTGCATGAAAAAGACCACTGAAAAACAGGCGAATCGGAACATAACGCCGACTGTGACGTAAGAGTCAGGATCACTAATAGTTACGCCCCCAATATTTGGATATACCCACCCATGTTCTAGACCAGCCTGACCTGCACAGCCAAATCATCAGAAGTTCTGCAGGTATTGTGAAGAAACAAGCGAGGACAATAGTGAAAATGGCAGATCATGGAAATAAATGTTATGTTCCAGGCTGTGCAGGGATGGGTTGGTGTCTGCATTCAGATAGGCACGGAAAACAAATAACGTGTTCTAATAAAAAAACGCGAGCCACTAAAGGGACATGGTTAGCTGCTTGATAGCGTTAGCCTGTTACATGACAGTACATAAGATTTCACTTACCACATAAACAGAGTAAGGAGAGATGACTGAGGATGATGGCGAATGATTTACAGATCCTGAGCACCACTGACAAGCATCTGATCTTGCACAATGTGTGGTAAGTAAGTAGCCTACTGCCGCTGTAGTTTACATAGAGCACGAGCGATCGCAAATCTCGAAAGTGAAAGTAAAACGCGATCGTGCATTCAAAGCGGCTCCCTGATGGCCACAATTTATATCACTGTAAAAAGTGATAAGTTGACTTAACTTAAAAAAATTGAGGAAACCTGTTGCCTTAAAATTATTAAGTAAATAATAATAATTAAAAAAAGTTAAGTGAACTTGACAATTCACTTAACTTATTTTTTTAAATTATTATTTACTTAATAATTTTAAGGCAAGGGGTTTCCTCAATTTTTTTAAGTTAAGTCAACTTATCACTTTTTGGAGTGATTAAGTTAAGTCAACATCACTTTTTACAGTGTACAGTATAATTACCCAACGATATAACTGCCAGAGAAAGTATTGAAATATATATTTTCCTCCCTGTATTTCCTTCCTGCTGTGTGAGCAGCACTGTGAAACAGCCAATCAGAGCAGAGCTCAACATTATTATTCATGACCCTTCTAAATAAGGTAATAACAGACCATTTCATTCTAGGGACAAATCCTAGGGTTGTAAATGGACATGTAAAACCATTTCTGGAGAATTTTTACCCTTACCTAAGCCACATACCTTCTTTGTAGATATCAGAGAACAATTTAAAATATTGTATCAATGCATTCTATGGCACCTTTAAATCAAATCAATCCCTTCATGAGCTTAAGAGACTTCTTTCAAAAACATTAACAAATCTTACCGACCCTTAACTTTTGAACAGTTGTATATATCTAATACTGACTGATAAATTAGTATCAATTTTAAGTCTGTTAATTAGAAAAGAAATTAAATAATTAAAAATAGCAGGCATTTGGTTGCATTTAATTTGCAGTTTGGCTTGACCTCTGATGTACGGTACTAACATTCACTCCTCTGTCACCTTTGAATTAGGTGAGGAGACATTTTCATGTGCAAACAGATGTGAGAGCAGAAAAAGTTACCCGGCACAAGGAAACTATTCCTATTCAGTGTCCACCCCCGCATTTCAAGCACTGCATTGTTCCATGTGTTGAGCTGCATTATTATGTGTGTTCATTTACGTTACTCTCTGTTCAGTGCTCCATGTCTGATGTTGTGGCTGCATAATATCAGTTTGAACTGGGACAGCAGCAGCATCATGACAGACCCAAATACGGCTTCCCCCTTTTAGCACCTGGGACACACACACATACAGACACACAGAGATCAGATCTTGGATCAGTGTCCTCTACTGTGGTCCCATATGTAGCTGTTTCACTGAACACTGGCAAGCTGGCCTCATATCAGAGGAAAATGGCCTCTTTCCGCACTGCAGACACTTGCTCGTCATTCACTAAACAGATTGTAGTTTTGCTGTAGCCTCAGGGCACCATATGCTTGTTTTTTCCTCTATTTCTCCATCTATCTTTCCGTGCTACATACACAGACACTTACACAGCAAGCAGGAAATGGGGCCTGTGATGTGTTGATGCTCTGAAAGTCTTTTTACTTGAAGGGAATATATTCCTGCTTTTTGCAACAGTGCAAAATATTTCAATTTTAATATTTTTATTGGTAAAATACTAGTCCACAGATATGGCCAATGCCTATATCTAGAGTCCTAGGTATCAGATGTAATGTTGCCATATATAGAATATTTTGTATTTTTTTAATACTTCACTTATTGTGTGATTATTTAACAGTTAACTAAATTATTAACAGAAATTGTTTGTTTTTTTTCCAGTGAAAAGGCTGTTGTTCAATTTTGGAACTGATTTATTACTAGTGCAAAACATTGTTAAAGATTTATATAAAGCTAAGATGCAATGGAATGATGAGCTCCAGAGCAAAGATGAATAATTTTCATCTTTTTTCTCAAAGTGTGCAGTTTTTGTGCTGCTAGTGCAACCAAATGTAAATACGAAAAAATGATTGTTTCCAAACATGTTTTCTAAATATTCCTGTTGCCCCTGTCGCCGACCCTGTCTTCCATTGCATGAACAAACTAGTAGTGCGTAGTGTGTAATAGGGCTGCTCGATTATGACAAAAATCATAATCACGATTATTTTGGTCAATATTGTAATCACGATTATTTAAAACAATTATTAGTGGGCCATATGACCAAAACTTTATATAAAAGATTTATTTAAAGATAGTGATATATATATATATATATATATATATATATATATATATATATATCAAATAAATATTTTCTGTAAATAAGGTTGCTATGACATCTACATTTTAGAGACCAGCGAAATGTCACAATTCTCAATATCACAGCAGAATACTAGAGTAACTAATATTAGTTAAAAAAAGGTCCTAAACATAATTGAAAATAATTAAACTGCCAGTAATAAAAAAAAGCAAGGAATACAATGTCAGTAATAAAAATGCAAAAGAATACAATAGAAAAAAAAGATACAAATGAAACAAACTGTGCTTTAAGTTTAAGTCTAAAGTATTCAGTTAACAGCCTACTACTAGAGAAAATGAATAACCTAAATAAAAATAAAATAAAACAGCATTGTCTTCACTGTAAGAATTAAACTTCCTTTGTTACTTATTAAAGCTACAAATGTCCTTCAGTAAAGAGTAGTGAGTGATTTTGTCTTTGTCTTTTGTTGTTTGATTAATATTAAGCACACAGTTGCAGCAGGAATATAGTCCGCTGTCACTTTAAGAGCCGCACGGATCCAATTTACTGTTACACACGTATTTTCATTCTTACGTTCATTTATTACATAAACCCTCCTCGGTTATGTGAATAATCACTAAGCGACACATTTTTGCGCGTATTTGACCGTTTAGGCGCTAAAAGATGACTTTACATATCCGTGTGTCTCTGAGCGCATACACAGTAATCCTCCTGAGGAAGCGCAAGTTCTCTTTCACGCTTTTAAAAACATGAATAAATCTAATCAAATTAAATAAATCAAGCACGTCCCGTTTTGGTAAAGTCTCGTTACATGATTTTACTGATTAGCACGCGAAATTGGGCTTTTATGGAGGAACGAAAGCGCACCGCTGGAAAGGGGCGGAATGGGGCGCAATAATCGTTTTATCTCGATTACTGTGTTTTCATAATCGTTGGAGGCCGAAATCGAAATCGAAACTGAATTTCGATTAATTGCACAGCCCTAGTGTGTAATGCAGTGATATGTTAGGCCCTAATATGTGGTATTCTAGTGTGTAACACAGTGATATGTGACTCTTTTAAGGTAAGAAAACTCCTGTGATAATACCTTTACAATTATTGGCAATACTAAGGCAAGACACCACAGGTGAATGCGGTAAATTTCAAATAGATATCACCATACAATTGTTTTGGCCTTTTAAAATGGCCTTTTAAAGATATGCATTTTTATTAAAATCTACAAATGCAAAAAGTATAATAAAATAAACTCTTACATGTGTTTTGAATGTTTTCTTTCCACTATTCTGAAATAAGACATGTTATGGATGCACAATAGCCCAAAATCTCAAAATTGACCAGTGCAAGTAAAAACAAGGGTTCTGCCTGTGGTGTCTTGTCCTAATTATTTAACTAATGGGTTTGTAGCAACTGGGCCCTTATTACAGAACCAACCAAACTCTAGAATACTGTCTTATCTGTTTACTAACAGTGGTGATTTCAGCTCTCAATTAGGACAAATGCTTGAGATAGGATGTTTCTGTAACACTGCACCTGCTGGGTTTTCATCATAGGACTGTAGTATGTCTATTATGTATTGCTTTAGTGTGTAATGCTGTAATGTGCTGGGCTTTAGTGTGTGAGGCTGTCATATTGCTCTAGTATGTAACATTCTAGAGCGTAATGCTGTAGTGTATATGGCTGTGATTTAGTATGTAGGCCATAGAATAAAATTTGGAGCACTGTGTTTCATTCCTTGTTCTCTCATTTTTGTTCCTCGTTTGAGAACAGACCACAAATGAAAGTGGAGGTCTCTTGGCGGATGGTTGTCATAGCAATGTGAGAACATTTATAATGGGATATTTTTCCCACTCTAAAGCAACATCCTTTCACTGTGCCTGATGCACACACATACGCACGTTCACTCCTCTTCCAATTCTCTCACCCACTCTTAAATGACAGATTTAATGACTAACCTCTCACAAATTATGTCACTTCCTCTATCAACTCAACTTTCTAGCATAAACACATTTCATGTACATCACTGATTCCCTGTTGCAGCAGCTTCAACTGAATGCCAAACAAAGTGTTAAACAAAGTGTTAAGAGTACAGAAAAAATGATTAAGTATCATTTTAATAAAATATTGGATCTCTTTATGGTTTGAAATCAAATAAAGCACCATTTATAAATAAAAAACTGAAATATAATGTAAAGATTTACTAATTATGTACTACTGTTCAAAAGTTTGGGGCCAGTAAGATTTTCTTTTTTCTTTCTTTTTTTCTTATTTTTTTGAAAGAATTACTTTTTTTCAGCTAAAATGCATTCAATTGATCAAAAGTGACAGTAAAGATTTTACATTGTTACCAAATACATCTAATAAATTTCAAAAGTTAAAAAAAAATGCTGTTTTTTTAACTTTATATTCATCAATAAAATCTTGAAAAAAATATCATGGTTTCCACAAACATATTAGGTGGAGTAACTGTTTTTAACATTGATAATAATAAGAAATGTTTCTTAAGCACCAAATTGGCATAACAGAATTATTTCTGAAGGATCATGTGACACTGAATAAGTAATGGCTGCTGAAAATTCAGCTTTGTCATTACAGGAATAAATTACGTTTTAAAATATATTAAAACAGAAAAGGTATTTTAAATAACCCCAAACTTCTGAATTTAACAGACACTTTACTCACAAACTGAATGTGAACATTTTTCGAACAGAAACAGAAATTGTTTATTTTCCAAATGTCCAGGCTGAATTTTGGAACTGGTTTATCCAAAAAGCTTTAGAAAGGTTCACACATAAGCTAAGTCCATGCATTACTAAAGCTTTAGTAAAATTAGGTTAGTAAAGTTCAATTGCTCTTTATATATATAGTTCCTATATCTTCTCACATCTCTCTCTCCTTCTCTTTATGTTTCCAGGGACAGCTCTCTCAAGCACTTAATGTTCTGTCTGATCGGGCCACAGAGGCCAAAGAGTTCCTGGTGCAGCTCAGAAATATGGTACAACACATACAGGTACAGCAATGACACACACTAACACTTATGCACTCATACACACATATGCAGTGCTATATCAACTTTCATGATCTGATTCTTTCCTCACCTTGTGTTTTAGGAGAATGGAGTTGAATTCGAGGCATGTTTGGTTGCCCAATGTGATGCTCTGATTGAAGCTCTCAACCGCAGGAAAGCTCAGCTTCTCAGCAGAGTAACCAAAGAACATGAACACAAACTCTCAGTAAGCACAACAACAAAAAACATTACCAGCCTAATGAAAGTTTATCAGTGAAATAGAGTATGCTGTTTGATTTATATAAATGTGACAAGAATTGTACACTGTAAGAAAAAAACTGTAGAAAAATGGAAAAGGTACTAGTCATGTTCTCCCAGGATATTTTCCATTAAGTTTATGGAAATTTCCTTTAATCCTAGAACACAATATGTAATTCAAAATCGGGGTAAAACACCTGTGAAATATCAATACAGAAAATTCCTATATATTATTGAGCCATTAGAGTGAAGTGACAAACTATTGGGCAGCAGGGATACGTATGCAATATCATTAGGCCTATATAGAAAACAACAAGATGGTTAAAAGCATAAACCAATTATCCAGCCTGCTGTTTCTAGATGGATGTGAGTCATTGAAGTCTCATTCCTTATTTTTAGGAGCTCATTAATAATAAAAAAAACAAAAACAGTATGACAGCTCTCTGTACTCTCTTGGAGTTAAAGGAATGGTTGGAAAAAATGGATCTAGTGCTAATTACCCAAATCACACAAGTCAGTTTGATTTCTTAATTGGAGGTTTAGCAACTGCCACCTTAGGGCTTTTTAGTATGTGTTAATAGATATGATGAATGAATTAGATTAACACACAGTTTGTTTGTTTGGTTTTTTTGCAAGTTTCATTTTTCAGTAGCTTTGTAGGAACAGAACTATGGTAAAATACATTAAAAGTACATATAGTCCACCCAAAAATGTTATTTTATACCTGTAAGACTTAGTCAGAGTCTCTATAAGACAAGTCATGTCACTCGGCGGCCATCTTTGAAACGCCTCTCGGGCATCCAAGTGCAGCTCCTATCTCTTTGTATGGGGAAACATCAAATTCTCCCAAACTGTTCACTAAGCTTACGATTAAATTTCATATTTGAAATCACCAATGAAATCTGACAACAACTGTGTCATAAATGTTGTTTATTTTGCTCAAATAGCGTTATAAAAAGCGTATTTTTCAGGCTAGATCAGCCAGTGCGCATGCGCAGTCCTAAGCGCACGTCTCAGAACGCTGACTGTTTCTATAGCAACCGGGACTTCTAACGGCAGCTGCAGTGATGCGCTGACTTTCCCGATTAGCGATTGGCTCTTTTGCTCAGAAGGCGGGGCTTCCAGCGATTGAGCGGCCATGTTGAGCGTTGCATTTTTCCCCATTCAAAACAATACGAGTGACATGTCTTGGGTATTCTATAGTCTTTGACTTAGTTTCTTCCATGGAACACAAAAGAAGATATTTTGAAGAATGTTTGTAAGTAAACAGTTCTGGTTCCCATTGACTTCCATTGTATGGACAAAAATAAGTCAATGGGAACGAAAACTGTTTTATTATCAAAATTCTTCAAAATATCTTCTTTTGTGTTTCACAGAAGAAACAAAGTCTTAAAGGCATGGAATAACTTGAGGGTAAATGATGACAGAATTTAGTTTAGTGTGTAGTTTATTAAAATGTGTTTAATTAACATTCTTGAAAAATCTGCACACATTTCTGTATTGGGGTAACAGATGACTGGGCACTGTGGATATTTTCTATTTCCCCATTAAAAATTCATTAAATCTCTTTTCTGCCAAAGTTGGATTTATGCTTCAGGCAGCAGGGCTAATCAGCAGCCATTGTTGGTGTGTCAAAACAGCCTGTTTCTAGCCTAAGCTTCTATGCCTTATGAAAAGGTTTTCTATCGTGGGGGGGAATGCAGCTTAATGGTTAAAAATCTGGGCTATTAACAGAGATATTAGGTTTAAACTCAAGTCATTGTGTCCTTGAATAAGACTCTGAATCCCAGGCTGTTCCGGTGAGATTGTATCTATAGTTAGTGTGCTGAAATATAGCTGTGAAATGGCAAGTTACCAAATGTTAAGTTAGTGTGCTTTTAAACAGTCTTAAGAATTTTAGTCAGTTCATCTACCTTATAATTCGCTAACATGACCCTGATTTTGTCTGCCAGTGGGTAGTTGTTAAATGACGTGTCCAGATTGAAATGTTGGCAAATGTAAAAGTTATTTATATTTAAGGTGCATATTTAAGATGCTTTTTATTTAAGATGAAATTATCGCAATATAAAAGCATATTTAAAAACTTTAATGTTATGTGGGATTAATCGGAATTAATCCATAATCCATAATGATGCTTCTTCCAGTGAAGCGTTATTATTCCATTGTAGTTTTCAGTTCGATTCAATTGTGGTCTACTTTTTGCAGTACAAGTCAATCAATGGTACTGTTACTTTTGGCATATATGATTGCTTTTTTCATTGAAAGATGACACATATATTCATCTGTGAGTTACGAAAGGAAATATACTGTTAAAATTGTCCTGGTCTCCCCTGCTGTTAGTAGTATGTGAGAATTGGTGCTTTTGCTGGAATCTTATATCGGCCTATTCTCCCTTCTTGTCTCCATGGTGCCACAGGCCTGTTCCCATGGTTACAAAGATGTTGGGGTTCTAGTTTTGACCAGTGGCTCTGCGAGATGAGACTGCATTTCTTCAGTTCTGTCTAGTTCTGTCTTGTACTGTTTGCATTTGAATGGCTCTCATGTGAAGCATTTTATGTTTGAATCATTCAATGTGGTTAGATGCTCTGTGAGACCGTCTACAGCTTTAGAGGACGTGTGTGTGTGTGTGTGTATTAGTGTGTCCTTGTGTGTCACGTAAATGAGATGTAGCCGCTGGGTATATGTAGAAGTTGGAGAGGCACACACTGACACATACATTCATCCATTGAAATATGCAGTCATGAAGTGCAAATGGATTTTAAAATGTTGTTTAAAAGGTCAGTGATGTGCTTGCTGCTCAGAGAGGATGCAGACTATTGGTCCTGCTGTTGCCTAGCAACCCAGCCATATCACAGTTATCTTGAATTCATTCTCTTTCGCTTTCTTTCTGCCTCTTTATCTCTTTTTTGTCTCAGGTGGTTCGTGATCAGATATCCCACTGCACGGTGAAGTTGAGGCAGACCACAGGACTAATGGAATACTGTCTGGAAGTTATCAAAGAAAATGACCCCAGCGGCTTCCTGCAGGTCCTTGACCCTTTTAGCATCACACTAATGAACCTCATCTGCTAACATGGGCTGGAAAATTAGGATGCTTATACACTAGAGAAAGATCTGACCAAACTTTTAATGCACAGGAATGCATGAGATCCATTTTAAGGGTGTACCAAGATCCAAATCAGTTTGATGTAAAGCAAATTGGATTTCCAAAGAAGGGACGGCTTCATCAGAGTGCTTTTCTCAAGCTTTGCTCTGCTCTAAAGTATTAAATTGGTTAGATATTAGGGGTGAAACATATGTATTGGTTCCATATTATTTTATTTTTTTCCTGTATTGGTCAGATGTTTGTGCATGCTCATTTCATCAGTTTTTATTTTATTTTTATTGCCTTTTATTTGGATTACTATCATCTAACACTTATTTAAGTTAATTTTTAAAAACATTAATAATTTAACAAGACTCTTATTTTTTTTAGCAAATCTCAAAATGGATATAAATTTGTGATATATATGTAATGAGAAATGTATAATTTTGTGATGCCCAATTTCACTTGTAGCATTTTAAAAGCATTTTTTTTTATTTATACAAAATAGTGTTTTTATTTAAAAAATAAACAATTTGAAAAATAATGAAATAATAATAATTATAAATAATTATAAAAATTACATGCTAAAATTATTATTAAAATAATAGTCATAAGCCATTATTTCATACTCTGTAGTTATAAAAAAATTAAATGATTTAGTTATTATTAAAATATCAGTCATCAGCTATTATTTCATACTCTATATTTTGGTGATGTCTACATTGACTTGCATATTTTTAAAAGTATTTTGATTTTAATTCATAGTGTTCCATTTTGAATTTATTTATAAAAAATAGTAGTTTATATATATATATATATATATATATATATATACTGTGTGTGTGTGTGTGTGTGTGTGTGTATATATATATACAGTATATATATAATGTTAATGGCAGCCTTTTTTCATGTATCAACCATAACATGAAAATAATTGGCTTTTTATTGTCGGCCAAAACTTTAATATCTATACTAGATATTATTATATTGCTCTTTGTGAGTGTTGTGCAAAACTGGTACCTTATATACAAAGGAAAAACTGCCTATAAATTACTCATAAATGAGTGGAAAGGGCATGGAAAGGACATGGAAATGTATTCATCAAAAAGTGTGTGATCCTAGAGTGTGAACTTTTCCTCAAATACAAGCACTTGCTCAATGACACTTTGCCTTCCAACTTTTCTGATCACAAATGTTTCTTGCTCCGAGGATTCTTATTAAATTAACAGAAGGTCATACATTAACATAATAGCAACACTTCATTAATTTGACTTAATGCCGTGTAATTTATTCTGAATCACAGTCTCTGTGTGTGTGTGTGTGTGTGTGTGTGTGTGTAGATCTCAGATGCTCTGATAAGACGGGTCCATATGACAGAGAATCAATGGGGGAAGGGCTCTCTGACCCCTCGCATGAGCAGTGACTTTGACCTGACGCTGGACAGCGGACCCCTGCTGCAGACCATCCATCAGTTAGACTTCGTCCAGATGAAGGGTGAGTCTGTGTGCGTGACTGGGCGTTTCTTTTTTTTTTGCATGGCTTTCCTTAATGACACAGTAAGACAGAACACTGGACCTAAAATAACCCTGTCCGTCTTTGTTTGTGGTTTTGTGTGTGTGTTTAGTTCCAGCTGCTCCTATTCTTCAGTTAGAGGAGTGCTGTACTCAAACCAACAGTGCAACTCTGTCGTGGAAACAGCCACCTCTCTCCACCATTGCTGTGGACGGCTACATTTTAGAACTGGACGATGGGAATGGAGGCCAGTTCAGAGTGAGTGTCCCATACAGTACATACAGTGAAGCCCTCAGTGCTATTGCATTCTCAGGATTATATATGCATTACTGATCAATTTTTTAAAATGTTTGAAAAGCATAAAAAGTCTCTTATGCTCACCAAGACTGCATTAATTTGATCAAAAATACAGTAAAAATGGGAAATAGTATTATAATTTCAAATAACTGTTTTCTGTTTGAATAGATTTTAAAATAAAATTTATTCCTGTGATGCAAAGCTGAATTTTCAGCAGCCATTACTCCAGTCACATGAACCTTCAGAAATCATTTTAATATGCTGATTTGGTGCTCAGATAAATGCAGCCTTGGCGAGTATTAGAGACTTCTTACAAAAATGTTATTCTTAATTAAAAAAATCTTAATTTTTCCAAACGTTTAGCTAACATTCTGCTGCTCAAAAGTATCTTTCAGCATTGACAGCCTTTCTTAAGACGCTTTATATTGCAATTAAGATGGGAATTATTAGATTCTTATTGATCAGATTGTCCAGATATCAGACAGTTCTGAGCTTGAGTGGGCATGTCTTCTGCATGCACACCAAAAACATTTCTGAGCAGAATGCAAAAAAAAGTGTGAGGCTAGAAATGCATGATATTTCAGAAATTGGAGCTAAATTGAACAGCCAGCATTTCAACTCCACACATTAATTTTCAGTATGGAACTGAAGCTGTGCAAAATCAAGTGTGGAAATACACAGCACTGATTAAATTTATGATAAAAGTACTGCATCGTAGAACAGTACAAATATTTTAACTTCATAGCAACACCGAGGGAAATTGCAATAATATTGGCTATTTTGAGCAGATGGAATCCTACAGAGACCATACGTTATTTTTTTATTTTTTTTGGTATTTTTTCTAGTATTATTTTTCTTTCTCAAAGCAGACACAGTGAACACTGCATGATGATTGTGCTCAGATGACTCAATAATCTGTGAAAGAGAAAGAGGTTTTGCTCTAAAGGAAGAAAAAACTTGAGTAAACATTGTTCATGCTTATACACATGGAAGTACACAGTCATCTGATATCAGTGTGCATTGTATTAATGAAGTGATAATGTTGAGCATGGATTTGTCATTTGGCTGTGAGCAGTCAGAATAACAAGGAACACGCATGTATTTCCATTAGACAAGGTCAAGTCCTCAAACATGGTGTCTCATGTTCACATTTGCTGCAAAATGCCTGAGTATAAAGATGATTCATACTTTTCACTGCCGAAGTCTATTTATATATTAGAGGACCAGTGCACCCACAAACACACACTTATATGATCACACATGCATGCATGCACACACAACCACTGTCACCCTTTGGCCCTGTTTACATGTGTTATCACGAATGGCCCCTTGTGATTTAATTTCATTTGATTTTACATACACTAGTACATAAATGTTTTTGAAAGAAGTCTCTTATGCTCATCAAGGCTGCATTTATTTGATTAAAAATGCAGTAAAAACAGTAATAGTGTGAAATATTATTACAATCTAAAATAACTCTTTTCTATTTGAATATATTTTAACATTTAATTTATTCCTGTGATGCAAAGCTGTATTTTCAGCAGCCATTACTCCAGTCGTCAGTGTCACATGATCCTTCAGAAATCATTATAATATACTGATTTGCTGCTCAAGAAATATTTATTATTATTTTCAGTGTTGCAAACAGTTATGCTGCTTAATATTTTTGGAAGTTTTAAAGAACAGCATGTATTTAAAATTGAAATAGAAAACTTTTGTAACAACATAAAAGGCTATTCTGTCACTGTTGATCAGTTTAATGCATCCTCACTAAATAAACATTAGTTTCTTTACAAAAAAACGAAACAAAAAATCTTTGAGTAATGATTTGATTTGAGTGTTCTGATCACAAAATGAATCACCTGAGATTAAACTAAGACACTTATACCATATATAGCAACACACACACTCACACGTGCACATTACCATTGAAATACTCTCTCAGACACACACACTGTAACCTACACACACTCAACTATCCTCTAAACAGGCCAAGCTCTTATTATAGAAAGCCAGGTTCATGTGTTCTCATATTTGCTCCATTTTTGGGTCGATTTTTAGCAACAGCACCACATTGTGTTTTTCCCAAGATATTGCTCAGCATATAGAAAATTTGCATACTATGCAAAGTATGTCTACTACATACTGCAGAAATAGAGTACACATAGCATACTACCTACTACTATTTCTGTATACAAATTGTCCACATACCTTGGAATACCTAGGCTGAATTTGATGTAGCGTATTACTCTTACTACAGTTATAGTAAGAGTAGTATGGTGGTATGTTATTCTGATTTTAGCCATAGACTTATTTGTTTGTCGTAATGCCGACAGAGTTGGTACTACAGTATATCCCACAATGCAATGTGCTCAAACTGGCCTTCCATTTCAAGTGTGACAAATAACCCAAAGTAATATCAATGGGGTCTTTAATATCTTTTTTTCATTCAATATTTGATTAGACTGCCAAATGTTAAAATTATGTGAAACATATGTACTGTTTCACGTATTCTGTTTAAAAAATAGCATGCCGTAAGCATTAACTTAAGTATCCATTACGAACATTGGTTGTTAACCATATCTGCTTACTAACTGAAGTGTATATTCTGCAGGAAGTGTACGTTGGTACAGAGATGATCTGCACTGTGGACGGTCTGCACTTCAACAGCACTTATAAATCTCGTGTTAAAGCGTTTAACTCCAGTGGAGTTGGCCAGTACAGCAAAACGCTTGTCATGCAGACATCAGAGAGTAAGAGATGTTATCTCACTGTTACACACACACACACACACACACACACACACACACACACATCTTACTATTGAATGCTGTCACTCTTAATGCACAGGGAAGCTCGAGCATGTCAGTGCAAAATAATACAGCAGATTTTTATTAGTAGTGTCAATATAGTGTGCAGTTTCCACAAATAGGATATACTCTGGTGTCTTTTTTAAGAAATTGGAGGCATACATTTTTGTTGTTAGGCCATTAGATACATTTGGTAAACTAGTTTCTACCATAAAATAAATTAGTAGCTAGGTTTGCATGTATGTATCACCCTTAAACATTGTTCAAAACTAATTAACTTTATCTTTTTAGATTTTTTATACTTTTTTTAGATTTTATAGATGTTGTATATTTATTTTTAATGTTTGGTGAGTATTAAATATGATACATCAGGCTTTTGAGGAATGTTTATTAGTATATCTCTCAATTATTATTGGATTGCAAGCTATCAGAATTTCATCTTACTTTTTACCATATAAATATTAGCAACTGCACCCAATTTCTAAATGTTCAGTTTAAAATGGAATAAAATAAAATTGCTTAATAAAATTGCGGTGTTTTTTCTCATTGAATTTAAGCTCCGTATTCTCCTATATCATACTATATGAGCTAAGAAAGCCTGATGTATCAGATATGATAGTTTTTTTTACATTTTATATTATATTTTATTATTATATTCTAACATTTCAAAAATTAGATTTTTCTGGTTAGAATTGCTAGAAAATAATGAAAGCACACACTGTTGCATTGTTGCAAAATCATCATTTAAAATAAATAGAAAATCAAGCAGGTCTTATAATATTTAGTGTGAACTCCTGGAACTTGAGCATTTACCAATGATAATTTAATGAAAAAAAAATCAGGCTCTTTTTTTGTACCCTATTCATGGAAAGTGCCAGTGACGTCACACTGAAAATCTGCTGTGGAGCTCTTATGAACACCATTGTATGTCTAATTGTATGTTACTAATATGAATGAATATCATTGTGCTGTTAACTGTACTAACGCTCTATAGTAGTTTATTACTTGTAAGCGCTGAATAAGTCCAGCTTCCCTGATCTGCTGCTTTCCTTCCTCTCTTTCAGTACCCAATTCTGTTACTTTCTTTTTTTCTCTTCTTCCACCCCTCTGCATTTTCTGTCCTCTGCATTTCTCTGCCTTTTCCACTTTTCTTTATCTCTCCAACCTTCTCTCGCTCTTTTCCCATCTTTCTTTCTCTTGATTTCAGTGAGTCTACCTTCATATGGTAGTAAAACTCTGGCAGCAGGTATGAATGCCTGAATATCTGAACATCATCGTTATGTTAACCTCACATACCCTTTCTTGTCTGCTTGTATATGTTTGTTTGTGTGCGTGTTAGAGAGTGAATGTGTGTGTGTGTGTGTGTGTGTGTGAGAGAGAGAGAGAGAGCGAGAGACTGAGTATGTGTTTGCAAGTTGATTTGCAGTGTCTATGTGTTCTTAAACTCATCTGGACTTTTATTCTTGCTGTAAATCGAAGCTCAACCAGCCTTCATGATTGTATGTGTGTGTGTTGTTTCTGCAGTTGCCTGGTTCACCTTTGACCCTGCATCGGCCCATCCTGACATCATCTTGTCCAACGACAACCTCACAGTGACGTGTAACAGTTATGACGACCGTGTCGTAATGGGCAACACTGGTTTCTCTCGTGGCGTGCACTACTGGGAGATGACCATCGATCGCTATGATAACCACCCTGACCCTGCGTTTGGAATTGCCCGGGCTGATGTCATGAAGGACGTGATGCTGGGGAAGGATGATAAAGCCTGGGCCATGTATGTGGACAACAATCGCTCCTGGTTCATGCATAACAACTCACACACCAATCGGTATGAATTCATTTGTCTGTGTGTGCATGTGTGTGTTTTGGAACTTCTCAATTAAATGATTATCATGAGAATCATAAACAATTACATTTCTATACATCATGTTATTACTTATTCAAAAACCAGGCCAATTAAAGACTATGTTGCTCACAGTTTTAGCAAAATCTAAAAAGAAGCAAATATAATGCAATTAGTTACTTACCAGCTCAATCCGATACACTGAAAAACAATTGGTGTAGAAACAATTTGTTTTACTCAGAAATTGCTAATAAATTTCACAGTTACAGCAATTAACACACTGAATTAAATATGAAACTTTGAAGTAGAAAAACTTATTCTATAATGTTCTATAATAAATCATACTCCAATAATCTTGTTTTATTTACAACTTCAAAAAATATTTTTTTTACAGTGTAGATATCAATCCAAAATGCTCAATACTGAACCTATATATTATATTATATTATAGAAAGAAATTCTTGGGGACAAAAAGCCTGATAAAGTGCCTAATCACAAATGTTCACTGTTGCCCTTGGTTACAAAATGGATGCTATTTATATCTTAGATGAAGCAATGAATGAAGCTAATTTGAATAATTAAATGTATATCCTCTAAATGTTGTTGTAATAGTCCTTAGTCACATAATGACTCATAAACTACATGTTTAAAACATATATCTGTGAAATTTCAACTAAATTATTCCCAGTGTTGTGACAAGGGGCCAATATAGAAGAATCCAGCAAAAATGATTTTCTGTCAAAACAGAAAATACACCCACTGACATTTCAGAAGTAAAGCATTTCTCCGGAGATTGCAAATACAACACTATTGTTAGAGTTTGAAGGATCACACCGCATTTGCACCGTCAGCTAGCAATATAGAAATAACACCTTCACCCACACAGTCACAGTGAACAGTATGCTTTATTGTTTTCGTTCTTTTTGTCTTTCATACTGTCCCACCTTCAGTGTCTTTACCTGTGCGTAGCCGTAGATGGTGTGGTAGAATCTGCTATTGGATCTGAATTATTATTTCTAAGGTGCCATAGGTGTGGATTTACATGCATAAAATGTCTCTACAATCTGAGGGATATCACTGAAATAGGTGTCCTGAGAAATCACACCTGTCTCGGTGACAGCCCTAGACTCTGTGAACAGCAAAAATATCAGAAACGCTCTCTGCCTGTTAATTAATGTGCATAATCAATTTTGCTGACATATGGTTGGCTATCATGTTTTAGGGGGCAGCATTTTAGACAGAATGCCTATGATCGAAAAGATGGGGCTGGCTAATTTGTGGCTGAAATTAGCAAAACACATGATGCATTACTGCCATCTGCTGCTGATTTATATATTATTCTCATGCAGAGGAGAGAGGTCAAGGCTAACAGCAGGCTAACAGGCTGTAATATATTTATAGGAAATGCTCAGCTAAATGTTGAATAAAAAAAATGACACTTTTGTATCTTGTATGTGTTTTATTGAGTCAAACATGAGGGTCTATTATAGGTCTTGCACTCTATTTGGTCAGTGCAACATCTTTCATTTATTCTCTGTTTTTCTTTTCTCCCTCTCTTAGTACGGATGGAGGAATAAGTAAAGGAGCGACTGTGGGTATGCTGCTGGATTTCTCTCGTGGGATTCTGTTGTTTTTGATAAATGATGAGCAACAGGGACCCGTTGCCTTCAACACACTGGAGGGCATGTATTACCCGGCCATCAGCCTCAACCGCAATGTTCAGGTAACATTCATATCATTAATTCACTGCAAACATTTTAGCACACTTTAGGATACTTTTAAAGAGAGTAATTATTACGGAAAGAGTATATAGTATAACATATAATGTAATGAGATCTGTGTGGAATTTATGATCCAATACATTTTCTTTCTTTCTGCTTTTAAAAAGTTATATATTAAGTATATACTAACTTAAACCAAAGGGCTTTTTATGAGCAATAAGATATATTTTTGTGTGTGTTTCTTTTCATAGGTGACTCTTCATTCTGGGCTGCCTATTCCTGATTTTTATACACCTGGAGAATCTGAAGCTGCTGGCTCAGTCTGCTGAAGAGTCATTACACACTTATATACATACACACACGCACAGACAAGTGTACATGGATTCAGCTGTGAGTACTTGGCGGGGGAATTGCTGCTGACAGTCATCGATACGTTTTAACGAGGTCAGAGAGTTTTGAAAATGTAAACGGACCTGATATATGTGAGGGTTAGGGTTAACTCAACCCTAACTTAACCCAAACCTTAACTCTGACCCTGATGTATGTGAGGTAAATTGATATTGAAATTGTTAAATCATTTTTCTCTCTCTTTCTTACACTTTTTCTAGATATGATTATTATTATTATTATTATTGATGTTGTCATTGTTGTTTTTATGGAAAAGGTGCTCATGGATGTGAACTCCCAGATTACTGGATATTAACAGATGTTTGTCTGTTGTTTCATGATAAAATCCTCTGTGTGAAGTTAAGCTTAGACATAAGTTACTGATGTGTTAGACCTTAGAGGATGCATTTTACATTACATAGAAATGTTCTGTTGCATATAAAGGTGATTTTAACCGCAGATGGGGACAGGAACTAGAGTAAAATATCTCATATTACAACCTCCTCATGCATATTATGCCTCAGTTAATGTTATATATCCTAAACCCGATCCCCAAACCTAAACTCTGTCATATTACACCTCAATCAACATGAGATATTTCCACATTCGCAGTGGATGAGCGAACATACAAATGGGACGTATTAGACAATGCCAAAATGAGCTGAATGCGTGTCAGTGAGGAAGTAATGGCTTTCTGTTTGTTGAACAGAATAGAAAACACTAATTGGGACAAATACATGCACACATACACACACACACACACACAGGCATTTTCACAGCCTTGCATAACGTATTATGCAGAGATGACAATGAATAAAGTTTTTGTTTCTCTCTCTCTGTTTTATTTCTCCTTTGCTGCCTCAAATCCGCACAAGCTAAACGCAAATGCTAAACAAATGACTGGTGCTGCTTATGTTCAATGTGAGAAAATATTGCAATATAAAAGAGTAGAGCTGCAAATCCAAAAGAGAGAGAACTTTAAACAAGACAGCATACATTGTAGCTGCTTGAAGCATTGGCTATTAGTTTACCATAAAGGATGTACTTTTGCATTAAGAAAAATATTTAAAATCCCACTGGTGGGGTTAAAATATGGGGCAGGTGCTGTCCAAACAATTGAATGTTTGGGTGCAGTGAGGGAAGATTTCACCCATTGTAAATTGTATTTTTTCATAAATTAATCCCAATACAAGAAATATATTATTATTATTATTATTATTGTGTCTGAATTGTTGTTATCTGTAAAGTTCTATGCTCAATAAACTGGATTAGGTGCAATATAAAGATGTTTTCTGTCATTACTACTTTAAAGTTACAATATTATTATTTAAAATAACAATTTAATTTATTATTATAGAATTTATTATTTATTATTCAATGACTGTGTTAGCTGCATTTTGAAAAAAAATTTAACGTCAAGTCATTGATTCATATCATATGTTGTATGTTTACCATGGTTAAAAAAAGTTCAGTAAGTCCAATGAGAGAGAGAGAGAGAGACTTTCTGCTCCTCCCTCTGTTCCTCCTATAAAAATATGGGGCTCGTGAGCCCCGGTGCTCGGTGTAACCGGTGATCTTCAGGATGGCGACTCCTCTAACGGACCAGGAGAAGCGCAAGCAGATCAGCATCAGAGGGATCGTCGGTGTGGAGAATGTGGCAGAGCTGAAGAAGGGCTTCAACCGCCACCTGCACTTCACGCTGGTCAAAGACAGGAACGTTGCTACGCCGCGCGATTATTATTTTGCGCTCGCGCACACGGTGCGTGATCACCTGGTGGGCCGCTGGATCCGAACACAGCAGTTCTACTATGAGGCCGACCCGAAGGTGAGTCCAGAAAAAAAAAAATCTTAAAAAAAAGGGCCAACTTTAGAAATTTTTATCCACAGCTAAAATTAATTGTCGAAATAAAATTAAATTTGGAAAAAATTGAATTGTATTATGTTTACAGTGTAGGCTATTTATTCTTTTATTGGAATATAAGATAGATATTTTCACGTTAACTCAAACGTATTGGTAATAAAAAAAATTTAAAAAAAATTGGTAATTTTTTGTTACTTTTAATTATTATGGCATAGGTTGTAGTGAAGCTGTCAGTCGGGTTAATGAAGACAGGTTCTTAGCTAAATCTTACATAATGCATTATAAGTAATTTTATAGATTCAAATAATGTATTTGTTCCAGTTGTTTGTGATTGTTCAGACTGTCATGACAAACCTGGATATATAAGAGAATTTTACATTTATTAAAAAAAATTTTTTTAGTGTACTTACCGTGATTTCCAGTCCTGGAAAAGTTATGAAAAATCATACAATTTTAAAATGTATGTTGTAAAAAAAAATGTTTCTAGTTATGCACAGCTTAAGTAAGATTTTTTATTTTTTTTTGTAATAATTTAAATTTAAAAATAATTTGGCATAATTTGCACCCAATGCATAATCCAAGAATGCTCTGTTTGATTTTTATATTGTTAATATTTCTGTGTGCTTCAGCGTGTATATTACCTGTCACTGGAGTTCTACATGGGTAGGGTGCTCCAGAACACCATGATTAATCTGGGTCTGCAGAACTCCTGTGATGAGGCTATCTACCAGGTGAGAAAGGACTAAACACTTGTCCATCCATCTGTGCATCTGGCTTTGTATAAATCTCGCTTTTTCCTTGTAGCTGGGGTTGGATATGGAGGACCTGGAAGAGATGGAAGAAGATGCTGGATTAGGGAACGGAGGGCTGGGAAGATTAGCAGGTCTCTCTTGCTCTCTCTCTCTCACACACACTATACAAATAATAGACCATAATGTAAGTTAACGATATTTACTGTGTGTACACGATCCACAGCTTGTTTTCTCGACTCCATGGCGACTCTGGGTCTGGCTGCTTATGGATATGGGATCCGATATGAGTATGGAATCTTCAACCAGAAAATCAAAGATGGCTGGCAGGTGAATTCACCCAGATTTCCATAATGTATGCATATAAAAAGTTCCCATATGCAAGCTTCTGATGTCCTAATACAGTTAGTTATAGTAGATCTGACCCATATATCAAACTGCATTTTTAGGTGTATTTTAAAATATATTTCATAATACAAAAAATGCCAAAATTTATTGCTAATATAGATTTTAAAATATATATAAATAAATATATTTTAGATACATTTTAGTTGGTTAAATTTTCTTAGAAATTTTGATATATTTTCAGATATATTTTTAAATATATTTCGAGTACAAAAAATGTCAAAATATATTGCTGATATAGATTTTAAAATGTTTTTAAATAAATATATTTTCTGTAGGTTTTAGTTAATTTGTATATATCTACTTATGCTAAATTTATCTTTAAAAAAAATAAATATATATATTGCATTTCCACACAATTTTGGGCACTTTGCAGTTTGCGATACTTTGTAAGACAGTGTCTGCATAAAAATCAATGTGTTTGGGCCAGGAGTCCACTGCGTTTGTGGTCACTGGCTTGGTGCATGTGAGCTTGTCACAGAGCTGATAATACTAGACCAATGGGGATCTCGTGCCAGCAGTAGTAGGTTGATAAGAAACAGCGGCTTGATTTATTTGCAGAAGGACAGTGATAATGGTGTGTTTGTGCAGTTAAAATGCTCATTTTAAAAAATACACACACTTGAAATTTAACCTGCCCTAGATTTGAGTACTATGTCCTCCGGTGCAGATCGACACCGGTGTCCTCTTTCATCATCGCTGTATCATTGTCTATTAGGTTGAGGAGGCGGATGATTGGTTGAGGTACGGTAACCCCTGGGAGAAAGCCCGTCCTGAGTTCATGCTGCCCGTGCATTTCTACGGCCGTATGGAGGAAGAGGAGGGGATGGAGCCAAAATGGGTCGACACACAGGTATCAACACACTTAGACGAATAAATACACACTTAAAGGATACCCTGGCCAGGTTTGTAATGCATGTTTGTTGTATAGGTGGTCCTTGCCATGCCATACGACACGCCAATTCCTGGATACATGAACAACACGGTGAACACTATGCGCTTGTGGTCTGCACGCGCACCCAATGACTTCAACCTGCGAGACTGTGAGTCATTCACACAACAAAATACCAATCCATATTAACTGCAAACATTTATGTGTAATTACATATAAAAAACACTATAAAAGCAATTTTTAACTAAAGTCAGCTTCAAAATTAAAATGTACCCCATTTCCTGGCCTTATTGTGAGTGATTCATCAGTGTATAGTATTCCAAAGAAAATGCATTTGTCTTAATTTGTCTTTATTTTTCTGTTTTCAGTTTAACCAGTATTTATCAATTCAAAATGGAAACTAAATAATGTTAAATATTAAATTGAACTAATTTAGTCAATTTAACTAGTATTTAACAACTTGAAGTGAAATTAAATTAAATGACTATTAAATATCAAATTAAATATATATTTATATTAGTAATATATAATTTTAGTAGCCCTGACTTGCACAATTTCTTCAGACACCTGAAATCAGTGCCTCTGGAATTTATATGTAATAATTCAATGACAAATGTTTTGTTTTCTTTTCACAGTTAATGTTGGTGATTATATTCAGGCAGTTTTGGACCGTAATTTAGCAGAAAACATTTCCCGTGTACTCTATCCAAATGACAATGTAAGTTTTTTTTCACCCTTTTTCTCTGTGTGCTCAGGCAGATTGAGGTTTAAATGGCTTTTCTGCATTTAAACTCCATTATTCTGCATTAATTTTTGTGTGCAGAAAGTTAGGCTTCAATTATCCAATGTAAGCGCATCAGATGGTTAATCTCACATCTGATTCGAGTTGAGATTATAGCCCAAACACACTCTCCATTATGTCATTTTGTAGTTTTTTGACACTGCAATTTATGGGTCTTGTAGTTCTTTGAAGGAAAGGAGCTGCGGTTGAAGCAGGAATATTTTGTGGTGGCAGCGACTTTACAAGATGTGATTCGGCGCTTTAAGACCTCAAAGAGGAACTGCTCTGGACCGTTGTCATTTGACAGCTTCCCTGATAAGGTCTGTTTTTGCTACACACTTTACACTAAACATCTCACTAAACCCAGCTCAAGCATTCCACACTGTAATTCTGTAGGCATTTACCTCCCACGCTAGTCACTACATTAGTGCTTTGCATTATGTTATGAACTTTGTGTGTATGTGTGTGTGATTCTGCATGTGTGTGTGTCAGGTTGCCATCCAGCTGAACGATACTCATCCTGCTATGGCCATCCCTGAACTGATGAGGATATTTGTGGACATTGAGAAACTAGACTGGGACACAGTAAGATTCATGAATAATTCATGATACACTAATTTTAATAATTCTGTGACAAAACACCCACACTTTTACTGACACAACTGAATAATGATACAACATTCATATCATATGTTTTAAATGTTTAGTATTTTTACTAGTGATATTAAGATTCAGTATTCAGCAATGTTGAAGGAGGAAATTAGAAAACAAAAATTAATTAAATGTCAAGTTTGCCAAGACAAACTTGAAATGTTGACAAAGCCAGGCCTGAAAGTTTAAGCATATTTTAAAATGCGTTAAAGCTTTTATGAAATCATACTTATGTAGTCTAAGTACATCAAGATTATGTCAGAACAGGCTAAAGGTCTCTAATAGGAGTTTATAATTAATACTATCTTGAATTAGCTTTTATTTTGAAATGTTCAGTTTTAATTTTATGTTTATACTTTATGTTCATGTTCATAAGTATGTTTTAATTTTAATAAAGTTTTAGTTTAAGTAATTTTGTTATGTGCTTTTGTCATTTTTATTTGTTTTTTTATTTATATCTACAGTGGCTTTAATTCATTTTTATTTACGCTTCAGCTTTATTAAATTTAGTACTTCAGCTTAGTTCAGTTAGTTGCTAGGGCAACATTTCTATTTTCTAATCTTATACTTAACAATTTTTAAGTGTAAGTCTTTTATCTAATATATATCATTTTATTTCAGCATTATTTTAATTATCAAAAAAAAGTAATCGTTTTAATTGTAGTTAACAACAACAACATAGGGTTTTGTTTTGTTTTGTTTTTTTGTTTTTTTTGTACAATCATCATACATTAATTTTGTCAAGGCAACATGATTACTGAAAATAATTTCTTCTGTGTGAGCGTCTAGGCCTGGAATATCACTAAACAAACCTTTGCATACACCAACCACACGGTTCTGCCTGAAGCTCTGGAGCGCTGGCCGGTCGAACTGATGGAGAAACTTTTACCCCGACACCTGCAGATCATATACAGGATCAACCAAATACACCTAGATGTGAGTACACCCAAACTCAGAAAAACTGCAATTACTTTATTATTTGTGAGCCATTATCCAGTTGAAAACAGCTCTCCCTGCTGAAAAAAACAATAGAACCCTGCCCAAAACACAATAGAAAATGTAATGGTTTTAATGGTTATAATGGGAATTGTATTGGTTTTAATGGAAACTATAATGGTGTCTACTGGTATGTGATGGATTCTGTTGGTGGGATGTTAAATCCTATTGGAAAGATGCCCAAAACACACTACAAAAAGGAATTTTGTAATGGTTTTACTGGAAAAAGCTAATGGTTTATAATGGTATTTTAATGGAAACCATTGGAATTTCTGTGATGGTTTCTCAATAGAAATGGCTTCTATTGTTTTTTTAGCAGGGCTAATATTCCAATTTGTCAGTTTGTCAGGATTTGTCAATTTAAGGACAGATTTTTATGGAGAACTCTGTCCTCAGAGTGTAGCTAAGTAAACCCACATGCACACTTACATTTAGAGCAGACACCAAATTAATGTTTTTGTGTGTATATGTGTGTATGTGCATGTTTGTGTGTCTTTGTAGCATATAGCATCTCTGTTTCCAGATGACATGGATCGAATCCGCAAGATGTCTCTGATTGAGGAGGAAGGTGGAAAGAGAATAAACATGGCTCATCTCTGCATTGTGGGCTCACACAAAGTCAATGGAGTTGCAGAGATTCACTCTGACATCATCAAAAGAGACGTGTAGGCCTCTCTTTCTCACATACATTACCCTACATCCCACTGCGATTATTTTCTTAGTAGAATTTAAACTTAATCATTTAGATTCCGAGACTTCAGTGAGCTAGAACCGGAGAAATTTCAGAACAAAACAAATGGCATTACACCACGACGCTGGCTGCTCCTCTGCAACCCAGGACTTGCTGATCTGATCGCAGAGGTCCAACACACACGTTTTTCTCTCATTTTATAACACATTTTGTCAGTTGATGTTTTTTATATGATCCACTTGTATGTGTTTGTAGGCTATCGGTGAAGAGTATGTGAAAGATCTGACTCAGCTGCAGAAGCTGAATGATCTGGTTGGCGACGACGCTTTTATCCGAGATGTAGCCAAAGTCAAACAGGTTAGAGAACACACACTTCTTTACACTAATCTAGGAGATAATGTCTTTATTTTTTTTCTCCTCTTTATGTAATTGTTCACTATTTTTGAGGTTTTCTGATGGCATTTCTGACTCAAATGAATGAAATTAGTCAAAACATGTTGTCATTTTAATTCTAAGTGAGTTCCGGTTCATTTTTGGTATACTCCTTTGTGTGTGTAGGATAACAAGCTGAAGTTTGCGCAGTATTTAGAGCAGGTGTACAAGGTGGACATAAATCCCACATCCATGTTTGATGTCCATGTGAAAAGAATCCATGAATACAAACGACAGCTGCTCAACTGCCTCCACGTCATCACCATGTACAACCGTATGTACAGAAACACAAACACACATTAGCACACTCTAATTTAACTGTGTCATTTTAAAAATGTTTTTCAAAACACTTTCACCCATGTAGAGACTCCTTTAACTAAGCAATGAAAACGTCATCGTTAACTTAAATATGACCGACTTTCTTCTGTGCAACACAAAATAAGATATTGAAACTGTTTCAACTGTTTCACACACAGGCATCAAAAGGAGCCCCATTAAACCGTTTGTACCACGGACTGTGATTATCGGTGGAAAGGTAAAACAAACAACCTGAACACACTCACATTCACTGATTTGCAATACTGTGTGTACATGTTCAAAATGTTTTGGGTCAGTAAGATGGTTTGATGTTTTTGAAAGAAGTCTCTTATACTCACCAAGGCTGCATTTCTTTGATCCAAAATACTGTAAAAACAGTAAAACTGTGAAATATTTTTATAATTTAAAATGTGTTTTCTGTTTTAATGTATTTTAAAATGTAATTAGGGCCCGAGCACCGATGGTGTGAGGACCCTATTGGAATTGCTCCGTTTATTATTAGGGCCCGAGCACCGATGGTGTGAGGACCCT
>JAFVLL020040049.1:0-62544 GCA_021397915.2 Tor tambroides | reverse complement strand
ATCTGACCTCTGTGATTGCCAACAAGGGTTTTGCCACCAAGTACTAAGTCATGTTTTGCGAAGGGGTCAAATACTTATTTGACTCATTAAAATGCCAATAAATTTATAACTTTTTTGAAATGCGTTTTTCTGGATTTTTTGTTGTTATTCTGTCTCTCACTGTTCAAATAAACCATTAACTGATCATTTCTTTGTCAGTGGACAAACGTACAAAATCAGCAGGGGATCAAATAAATTTTTCCCCATTGTATATATAGGCTAGATAGATAGATATATAGATATATTATAGATATAGATACAGTGTGTCATGCAAGTAAAAACATCTGACAGATTTCTTATAATGGAAGTCTATGTGGGGCAAGCCATTCCAAAGGGCTTAAAGCAGAAATGTGCTGCTGCTCATGTTTTTGTTCAAGCGTTTACATTAATTTTTCTGTGGAAAAATGTAAGTTGGCTTAAAATATCTTTTAACAGTGTGTCTACTGTTTTGGGTGGATTAATGTTACAGATATAGTTCCTGTGGTTTTTCTCAGTATAAACAGTCACTTTATAGCATCTTTGTACATATGCAAGTGTTACCACTTTTTAACTGCCTTTACAAGGTCAAGACAGGAGGACAAAATTGGACTTAACTTTGCACAGACAAGATTAAAAAATGATCAAATCATTCTAGTCACATGTAAACATGTATAACCTTTTTATCGGACAGAGGATTTTGTCCTCTGTCCTATGCTTTTCTCCATAGACTTCCTTTGTAAGTGTATTGCTATAAACAGGATTTTTGATTGTTTTTGCAAACTGAGCAATACTGATAAAAAAATTTGTCTTTAACTTACATAATCTATAACATCCTTTTTTGCATATTAGGCTCTCTAAGACAGGCAGGATGAGGCAGCTGACTGTGTCTATTGATTTTTGGCAACATACAATTATACTGTTCATCATCAAATCCCATCATGTTCTGATGTTAAAGAGATCTGATGTCAAGCAGCTTCTGGGTTGAGCTTCTGGTTGAGTCTCTCTTGATGTGTCTCAGTCTAATGGGGTTTTGAATTATATTTTTAAAGAGTAAAGAGCTTGGCCTGTAACACAAAATCAGGTATTTATAGTGGGAAAAGTGGGTTGATTTTGTAGTTTATGTTGCAGGGG
Organism: Tor tambroides; assembly: GCA_021397915.2. Classification (NCBI taxonomy): domain Eukaryota; kingdom Metazoa; phylum Chordata; class Actinopteri; order Cypriniformes; family Cyprinidae; genus Tor; species Tor tambroides. The sequence goes on along the minus strand of JAFVLL020040049.1, from coordinate 61,395 downwards.
GAAACAGAGAAGATTTAAGTAAATATTTGGTCCTGTTTGGGTTTTCTATGCGCAGTCCAGAGTCCAGAGACATTACTGCTTCCTATTTAGTTTCACTGAAGACAAAGCATACTGTAGTCACACGTGAAGGTCAAAAACCTGCTACAACATTGTGTTTGGTTTTGGTCACGTGGTCTGCACGTTTTTTGTGTATTAATATTTTCTAAATAAACAGATTTGCCTCTAGTAAAATGTTTTATTTAGTGTCATCATTAATAATGTACATCTGTAATTTCCACTACCTCTGCCTGTGCAGGTGTAATGCTCTTTTCGTAATTTCTCCTCTGTAATATCCATAATACTTTAAGTCACACTGTTGTTGGTAAAGATCAAGCAGATCAGCTTTTCTGTAATACACAAAACAGCTTTTATTTTTATGCTACCCTAACCTGCTTAAAGTCGCTTATCGTCTGTCTACCGTATAAGATTAAATGCTGTGTGTATGTGTGACCTGAATTCCTGTGCGTTTGTATCATCCCTGATGAGCTGGATAATAGCAGGCCTCTGTTCTTTAAGGAGATCGACTCATATTTGTGCCTGTGTGTGGACAGAAATGCTTTTATTCAGAAGTATAATTATTATTTGGTCCAGATTTTATTTATTTTCAAATTAATAAAGAATATAAAGGCATACATCTTTCATAATAATGAAAGATTTTGTCAGCAATAATAATGTGTGAATGGAAATGTCTTTTTAAAAAATTCAGGCTTGGGTCCAGATATATCAACAACAATAATGACATTTTTTGTCAGTAATGGTAATAATAACTTCTGAATAAAATTATACTTTCCTGTGCAAATCCTATGTGTTGTAAATTATTGTTATGGATTTGGCCTGTTTTATTATAATAGTTGCTACAACTCTTTGTACACACAATACCTCTTTTTAACATGATAAAAGAAGCCAAAGCCTCTTTCTTAATACCTCCGCTGTGTTCAGAATAGAAAGTAAGACAGTGCCTGTTGTCCTGAATACGTCTTTAGATGGTGTTTTTTGTTTTTTTTTCCAAAAACTCTAATTCTGTCAGCAACCCTTTTAAAGCACTTACACAGTTTATTGCAGAAAGTATTTGCTGTGTGGCAGTTTGCACACATTTAAATTTGCTGAATATTTCACATACTAATCCGAATACAAATGCACCTGCAGTCAGACAGAAAGGTCAGCAGCATACAAATTCCCTATTGGATGTGGTGGGTTAGTATCATCATCAAAGAGGCTTTCCTATTGCAAAGATATATTGTTCATGACCACTGCGTGATCTATCTTACAGACACCATCTTTAGAAATGCACTGAGAAAATCATCTGAAAGATTTTATCTGGAAAAAGCCTGTAACATAACAACAGCAGCTACAAAATAAGAATGATCTCGGCAAATAAATAAAAACCTATGAAATACTGATTTGAGTTGAAATAATTTCATCATAAAACGAAAGAAACCATCACGTTATACAAGAGACATTAAAATAACTATGCAGACAATAAATTGCTGTCATTTATACAGTGTAGCAATCATTAAACAAAAATGTTTGACCGCAGAATGTTTCTCTTTACAAAACCGTGGTGTTTTGCTTTTAAACACGGTAAACACAGTGTAGTGGAATGGGGGACAAACGCTAGGTCTAGAGTCGCGTTTTTAAAGGGGTCATGGGATGCAAAATTCACTTTACAAGTTGTTTGAACATAAATGTGTGTTGGAAGTGTGTGTACACTATCCTATACACTAGTGTGTGTATCCTATAATGATAAAAATCCACCCAGTGTTTTTTTAAATCCCTATTTTAAAATCCCCTTCTCAAATCAGGCTGTTCTGAGATTCCTGTCAGAATGACGTAGTTCTGCACAGACCAATAGTTGATTAACAAGGCCGTCTTACCTTAAACCCGCCCTGAGTGAGTTGAGAGAGCAGTCCGCCATTGTGTCGACTCCGGTGCAGGGGAAGACAAGATGTCTCTGATTAAGCGATTGAGGTGTTTTGCTGTTGGATGTAACAATGAATATAGCAGTCATCATTTACTCCCGACATCTGAGCCGCTGAAGACGCAGAGGATTAATCTTACTTTCGTTTTTGAAGGGAATGCGCCGATCCTGATCTGCCTAAATGCGTCTATGTTTGCACAAATCATTCGTGATCCAGCTTCATCGACAGAAGAAGTGAGGATAGGGTTTTTTTTAATGAATCTTTGCAACTAGCCTTTCCTAATAATGTGCTAGTTAGCAAGTTTCACGGCTGAAGTTTACAGTCTGCTCGTCACTCCACTGAAGAGAGGGGTGGGGCGAGCAGAGCTCATTAGCATTTAAAGCGACATGAACTAAAAAACAGCTTGCTGAAAACAGAGCTGATTTTAACAGGGTAAAAAAGGTGTTTTACCATTGAGAAATTTTAAAAAAATTCCAGACTAGACAAGCTACAAAGGAAAATTATTGACATAATTGTATATGCGTAATATAGGCCTATTAATATATTATATGCCTTTTAATGAGTTAGCATGATGTACCTCATTGACCAAAATGTGTGTTGAAATATATTGTACAATCATTTTTCAACGCGGAAATAAGCTATTTCCTGTGAATGTGCGAGACTTCCAATTCATTAGCTGTAGGGTAAATAACTAGAAAAATGGCAAAGTGCAGTAAACGGTAAACCTTTTGTGCTACAAACCAGTGTATTTATGATTACTATGATAAATTAAAATAATATGATAAAACCAGTTTGTAACATCAAGTAGCATAACAGTTTTTGTACAGCCAAAATAACTGGAAGCAGATCACACCACAAATCTTGCACATTCAAGTTAAAAATGGTTGTACCCATTCTAAAGTCATGATAAAACGGAAGTAGCAACAGATCTTTTCTTCCATACATCTGAGTGAAGCAGATTATTGAAAAAGAAAAAATGAGACTGGGGACTTGGTTTTATACTGGTTGTTGATAAGATTGTGAGAGATGGAAGTTTTCACCAGAAGGTCCAGTTTTGACATTTTGATTAAACATTACAAGATCAAAATATTAAAAAAGAAAGAAAGAAAGAAAAAGAGACATGCACAGATGAACTGTTTACAATAAGATCTACAACATGCATTTAGAATATACAGTAGATAGGGTGAATCTTCTTTTAATGCCAACTTTGGTCCTAAAAATAATGTAAATACTAAAAAACAATCATTACATCACTATACAGGCATTCCTTCAGATCAGCTGAGCAAAGGTAGTCAAGAAATGTTGAGAAATCCCAACCGGAAAAGGTTTGTAATCATACCATGCTGAATTGTGCAACTGGAGCCATATTTAAAATATTCTAGTGTTGGACAAATACTCCAGTGTCATGTTATAAAGCTGTTCATGCTTCTGTTTGAAACTTTCTCCAAACTGTCACCAGATCAGTTCCTTCTGCTACAATCGTGCATTCACGAATGTGTGTGAGATGACACAGCATGCTGATACAAACTGGTGCTGCTCTCTCCCCCAGTGGTTCCGTTCTCAGGAAGAACAGTAAAAGCTCAGAGGGGAAAGCAGCATTGTTTTCTCTCAAACAATCAAGACTTTTAGGGCCCACAACAGTTTACTCATTCACAAACAGAATCAGTGCAGAACACTTCTCATGTTTAGTGTTGGTCATTGCTTGACCCTCTAGTATCCCAGCAGCCCACAGCAATGTGAAAGCAAAGCCATGTCCTTACCGCCACCATGACACTGCTGATTTGGCAAAACAAGACCAGGACAAAATCCCAGTGGGGTAAAGAATCAAGCCCAGGCACAGGAAACTCTAAGGAAACCACTTCCTTTCCCAGCATTTCCTCCCTTTCTGTTCCACAGTGCTTTTAGATGAAATCACACCCGCTTATGTGCAAAAACTTTGGTGTAAACAATCTGACCAAAAAGGTTTTGTTTAACAGATAAATCATCTTTTTGCCGAGAATGATATTTCAGAAACAGAAAAACGCAACTTTTAATGCCTCTGAGCTCAGGCTGTACTGTAGCCGGGCAGAGCAAACAGCTAAATACGTCCAGATGTTCTTGCCGTTTGTAACTGGAGACCGCTGGACCTAAACAGATCACTCAGGCCCATAACATGCAGGGCCAAAACTCAAACTTTATAGGATAACCTTCACAGCTTTATCTTTGCAGGATACATTTGCTTCGGCTTCTTTTTTAGCATACTGTTAAAAATAAAAGTTCCAAAATAGGTTTTGTGCAGTGATCCCATAGAAGAACAATTTTTGGTTCCCCAAAGATTCCTTCAGTGAACATGTCTTGAAAGAACCATTTTCTTAGCGTAAAGAGCATTTAAATAATCTAAAGAACCTTTTTGTCCACTTTAAAGAACTTTTTGTGCAATGGAAAAATTCCATGAATGTTAAAGATTCTTCATGTAAGCATCAATGCCAGTAAAGTACAGCAATGCTTCGTATAATACAAAAAAAACCATGTAACTTGCAAAAATGCAAACGTGTCCTTCATGTAGTATAGAAGAGTGCTCAAACAATATGTTTGTTTGTCTGTTATATTTTTTTCTGTAATCATATGTTCCTTAGCGTCATATGCAATGCCACAGTCAGAAGATAATCACTGCATTTTAGTGGTTTTTGAAACTTTCTTTTCAAAGTAAAAATTATGAGTGTGTGTGTGTGTGTGTGTGTTTGTATATTTATGTGTGAGCGTGTGTGTGTGTGTATTGTGAGGCCTCCTCAGGAAATGGGTTTGGGTGGGGTGGTAATATGGGGTTGGAGAGACAGAAAAAGTTCTAAATTGGGCAGTGAAAAGCACAATGTCTCTACAGCTCCTTCGTGGTAAACAGTCTAGAGAGAAACGGCTGCTGTTTATTTTAAGACATGAAACGATATAAGGTCAAATACAGAGGTATTATATAACTCTATAATATATAAGGTGCATATGAAAGTCTCTATGATATGATCTAGTCCCTAGATATGGATCGGGTCTGTTCACAAGGAACAGCTTGCTTCTCAACAAGCAGCACTTCTGAGTTTATGTCCCACAATTCAGACAATTTTTTCCCACAATTCTGAATGAGTTTTTTTTTTTCCTGCAATGAAATAAAAAAATTAAAAGGTAATTGCAACTTCCAATTGTAATTGCAAAACTGTAATTGCTAAATCTCACAATTCAGACTTATCTCTTCTGAACTGCAAGTTCATATCTTCTACAATTCTGGATTTATATCTCACAATTCTATTATTTATTTTCTTTCTCTTTTCTGAGAATTGTGAGGAAAAAGACAGAAATGTGAATTAAAGTTTTTTTTTATTTTTTACTTCATTGGGGGAAACAATCTTCCATTGGACAGATTTAAATTCGTAACTCTATATGAGCAATAGAGTGCAATTTTTGATTGTCATTCAAATGGTTGTGTAGTGCTGTGAGAGTTTAAGTGGGCCCATGTTTCAGTCATGCTCTGGCATCTGAAAATGTGTGTTTTTAGGAGGCACGGGCTCATGGGAAAATAAATCAGACAAGCACATTCCAACCAGGAACGTTGTGACTTCAGCACCTGCTGCTCAAATCACTGTCCTTCTGCAAATCTCTAGTTTCACACACAGAGTTGGAGAGCAGGTTTAGTTTTGAATATAGACGGGGATGCAAAAAGCAAAAAGCAAAAGCAACGTGGACTCTGATGCAGCGACTAAAATAATACTTATTTCCTTCCCTTCAGAGTCCCATGATGCGTTTGGGCCGCCCCGTGTTGCTCTGTGCAGCAGAGATGCGTGCTGAGAATTACAGTAATTACCTTTAATGACAGTCAGCTCAGAACAAGAACCTTCCCTGTAAACAACATACAAGATTTTCTCTGATGCCTCAAGTTTAGCCTGAGATCTAGTGTCTTAGTTTTTTATCTTTGTGATAAACCTTCTAAATTAAACTATTCTGGTATAATCAGTTTCACAGACTGAAGAAGCATTATTTTTTGCTGTAACTACATTTTTACTGCTAAATTTACAAATTACAAAAAAGTACAAATTCAATAAAAAATTCTGATCACATAAAGCTTATTCTTATTAGATGCAGAGTTAAACAATAACTTAATTATATTAATTCCCATACGTTTTATTTAACATATTTTTATTTTCATATATTTTGAAATGTAATTTATTCAGAGCTGAATTTTCAGCAAGCATTATTCCAGTGTCACATGATCCTTCAGAAATCATTCTAATATGCTGATTTGATACTTAAGAAACATATTATTATCAACTTCTTATTATCAGTGTTGAAAACAGTTGTGCTTTTTTAGGATACTTTTGAAGGATCTTTTGAAACACTGTCACTTTTGACCAATTTAATGCATCCTTGCTATAAAAGCATTTAATTTTTTTTTTTTTTTTTTTTAAATACAGATGCCAAACTTTTGAATGATAAGAAAAAATATTGACTGATTTTATTCTGTGCTAATGGTACGTTCTCATCTCTCACTGCTAAATTGTAATGCAACACTACGATGTAATTCAAAACTGCAGTCAGCTTGATCCGGCTGTAATGCCAATTTATTTTATTTATTTAGATTATATGCACCAGTTGTATCAGTGAAAAACAGCAGTATGTTGTTTCAACATGAGCACTTTATATTTTGTAGACGTAGTAACATAATCCGAGGGGAACATTGACCATGCAGGGAAGTGTTTGGTTTCACAGTCACACTGAAAGAAACTTTATACTTCTTGCACCTTCCAATAAGAAAAACTCTTTTACATTTTCCACATTATCACTGGTCTCCTGGGATTTCAAGGTTGTGCCAACGATTTTTAAGATCGTGAACATCCTGCGTGTGAATGCTTAAAAAATGTGGTGCAACATAGTCAAAGTAGAGCATCTGAAAAGGAGGTTAGCATATCCCTGAGGACAGGAGAGAAGGATGTCATACACAGAGAGCTCTTCTTTTGTGTGTGAGAGAGAGTTCCAATATCAGACAATGTCGTTGGTTATGCAACTATAGGCACAAGTTAATGGCACAGGCAGCCTCCAGCAATGTGTGTACGTGCATCTGACAATGAATACTTCTTTTGAATTTCATCATCATTGAACGACATTCACAATACAAACTGACAGGGTAAACAAACAAGATGCTTCCATGTAATGTTGCGTATTAGTGATTTTACACATGCCCGAAACTGGACAAAGAATCTCAAGCTTATGAACATTTAACTATTGTTTTGCAAGAAAATACTATTTCAGTTTCTTTGTAAATTTATATATATATGTGGCCTGGCCTGGACCACAAAACTAAGTAGCACGGGTATATTTGTAGCAATAGCCAAAAATGCATTGTATGGGTCAAAATTAACGATTTTTCTTTTATGCCAAAAATAATTAGGAGGTTAAGTAAAGATCATATTCCATGAGGATATTTTTTAATTTTCCTACCATATATATCAAAACTTAATTTTTGATTAGTAATATGCATTGCTTAGAACTTCATTTGGACAAAGGCGATTTTCTCAACATTTAGATTTTTTTGCACCCTCAGATTCCAGATTTTCAAATAGTTGTATCTCAGCCAAATAATAAGCTCTAAATGTAAAAATAACAATGTAAATCTTGAAAATGCATGCAGCTAGTGTAACAAAATACATCATGCAATGATTAAAACAATAAACATGTACAACATGCAGCGCATTGATAGTGTATTTATAGTACAGAATTTGAAGAGTTTTGTACATAATAGCTTTATGTTAAAAGTATACAATGATCATCTTAAAAAAAGATACTAACACCATTTTTCAAACTTAAGACAATTAAGCCAAACTGTAAAGTTTAAGAAATTACTGATTACTTATTACTTAAATAGTAATGATCAAATTGCCAATATTATAAAATGTCCATAACTGTAGGTAGTTTTTGTGTGAATTATGAAGGACAGAAATCTCCAAACATCAGAATCAGGATGCAAGTGTATTCTGGCTTAAACAAGCACCAGATGCATGTACAGAAGATGTGAAAACCATTCAGAGTATGTGAAGTTCCAGCAGCAGCAGCTGTGTTTTCTGAAAGAGTGAAAGTGTGTGTATGAGACAAGAACAGAGAAAGAAGTTTCCAGATGTTAGTTCTGGATGTGAGCGAACACCACCCAGCTCTGATAAACATACACTGCGCTTGGGGAATCCCTGAACATCCATGAACCACAGCTCTTCAAACTGAAACCCCTCCAAAAAATTGGTTGTGTGGTGTATCGACAACATCCATTCAGTTTAAGTGGCAACTTTCTTGTTAATTATAGGATATAATAAATGTACAATGAACTGGTTGTGTCAAATTGTTCCTGCTTACATATTTCTGGCATAGATTCTTCAGAGAGGTCTTAAATTCATTGTGTGGATTCCAGCTTGCTCAACAAACAAATAAACTCTTAAACAAATTTGCTCACTGAAGAGGCCCTGACAGAGAGAGTGTCTTATCTAAGGCCATATGTTGAGCAGAGAAAACTTAAAAAATACTGCCCTCTACAGATGCAAAAGCATTTGAAATATTTTCTAATGTGCATGCATGTGGTGAATATGATGTACATGTTAGATCAATTGTTCCCAACCATTTTGATTCCAAGGCCACTCTTTGCCCATCCTATATAATATGCTGATATGTACTACTGCAATAAAATAAAATAAAAAATAATAATACTTTTAATTAAGATTATGTATAGATTATGTAAACTCAATTATTGTAAGACTTATCGGGAGGATTTGTCCTGGAGGTTTGTCAAGGCCCTTTAATGAGCCCCCCAGACCCCTGGTTGAGAGTCACTGTGTTTGAGGCTTCACAACTATATCTCACACTCATTTTATAGTAGCCAACAAAAAGTAATTTGACAATAAAATCACATTGTGAATTTTATTGCATTAAAATATCAAACCATGCTGCAATATCAATCCTTTTCTCAGACAATATTCTCATTTTGTCAAAAGAACATCTAATTGTGTCATTATTAAAACTTATTTTTGTAGAAGTTTTACTTATAAATTAATGCTTGTGCTCTTTCTTTAGAATAAATATGATTTTTTTGTTTTCATACATTTATTGTCCAAATACTTCTGTGGGCCACTGTACACTAAACTGTCCAAAGGGTTTTGAAAAAAAATTTTAAACTTTTATTTAGCAAGAATCCATTGAATTAAGACTTTTTCAATGTTACAAGAAATAAATCTGTTTCAAATAAATGCTGTTTTTTTTTAGCTTTCTATTTGTCAGTTTTTACAACAAAAAAAAAAAGCACTCTTTAGCACAGAGTCAGCATATTAGAATGATTTCTGAAGGATCATGTGATACTAAAGACTGGATTAATGGCTGCTGAAAAATCAGCTTTGTTATCATAGGAATAAATTACATTTAAAATCTATTACAATAGAAACCAGTTCTTTCACACTGTAATGATCTTTCACAATATTACTGTTTTTTACTGTATTCTACATCAAATAAACGGCATCCTGGTGAGCGTAAGAGACTTTAAAGCACTTTACTGACCCCAAACTTTTGAAATGTAAAATGTCAAATAAAGGCCAACATATTTGCATTTAAGACTCCTTTTGATTACAGGTCTGTGAAAACACTCAACACTACAGCTTTAAACTGTTTATTAACAGTCCAGATTCACACCATCTCAAATACAGAAACATTCCAAAACCAGTCTCTCACACACATACACACACTTTAAGCAATACAGTTGTAAATACAAACATTCCCACGTTAGAATTGTTCTGCTTTGGGCAAATGAGCAGAACACATTGAGAAGCACTTTAATTCTAGTGGATCAGTCAAATGTCAGGGGTCAAACTATATAGTAAGGATAAGAAGAAAACTATTAGAACTAAAAGGGGATCAAATAAACTGTATCCAAAAAAGTTGGAAGACCAAGATACATCCTAAAATCCACTGAAACATAACATAACACGCCAGCTCTAATTAGTCACATATCCCTATGCGTCATTAAACAAACTAAATTTAAAGAAACAGGGTATGGAAAATGAGGAAAAACTCATTTAAAGCAAATTATGAGAACACAAATCATGTCCTATGTGACATGAACTAATGAAAGTGTCTTTCGGTGTCAAATAATAATCAATCATCACACATACACACATTAATAAACAAGTGCTAATTCAGGAATTTTCTAGTTTTCCAAAACTTCAATAACACAAAAACCAAACAAACAAAAAAAAAAGAAAAAGAAAGAAGAAGCTAAACTCTACTTGGAAGAAAAACCGTTTAAAACAGCAAATCGAACATTCTGGCTTTATATAACAGGCATCCAAAAGCTCAAATAATAAAATATTTACAAAGTAAAGCACAAAAATCTTTTCTATTCCCAAAAGCCTCATTTACAACAGATTCACAGTGATGTTGTGGTTTGATCTTGGTTATTCTGCTCAGTATTTGTTTGGGGAATATTGGAACTGTGAATCGTGAAATTCCTTAAAGGGTTAGTTCACCCAAAAATGAAAATTCTGTCATTAATTACTCACCCTCATGTCGTTTCAAATCCGTGAAATCATCTTCGGAACACAAATTAAGATATTTTTGATGGAATCTGAGAGCTCTCAGACCCTCCATAGACAGCAAGGGTCCTTACACGATCAAGGGTCAGAAACGTAGCAAGGATAATCCATGTGACATCAGGGGTTCAACCGTAATTTTACGAAGCTACGAGAATACTTTTTGTATGCAAAGAAAACAAAAATAACGACTTTATTCAACAGTTCATCCCCTCTACGTCAGAGTAGCGCCATTTTGGATTATATCCGCTGGACGGAAACTGTGTACGCTCTTCTGTGTCAGCCGCACCGTGCGGATACGTCTTCTACATATGTTTACGCTTTGATTTATACGACAACAGCGCATCCGGTATGCTGCTAACACAGAAGAGCGTACGCAATTTCCGTCCAGCGGATATTCTCCAAAATGGCACTAGGGTGACGTGGAGGAGACGAATTTGAATAAAGTCGTTTTTTTTTTTTCTTTTGCGCACAAAAAGTATTCTCTTAGCTTCGTAAAATTAAGGTTGAACCACTGATGTCACATGGATTATTTTACCAATCTCCTTGCTACGTTTCTGGACCTTGATCGTGTAAGGACCCTTGCTGTCAATGGAGGGTCTGAGAGCTCTCAGATTCCATCAAAAATATCTTAATTTGTGTTCCGAAGATGAACGGAGGTCTCACAGGTTTGAAACGACACGAGGGTGAGTAATTAATGACAGAATTTTTATTTTTGGGTGAACTATCACTTTAAAGTAAGTCCTAATATTCCTCTGACACACACACACACGCACACACACTCTAGAGATACTGCATAGCAAGGAGTGTAATAATTAAAAATGGACAGGTGGAAAAGAGAAAACACACAAACCAGCGGCAAGTAAGAGAGAAAAGCACAACCACATCAATCTTTCAGAGGGAGCTAGGACATCACGCGTGACATCATCAAGCTCAATAAGCGCTGCCAGGGCGTGCCGTAGCGCTGTGGTTTGTGTGGCGGTTTTGTGCACAGTGAGCGAGAAGCAATTCCTCTCCAGACCACTAGGTGTCCTCCTCCGGTACACCCACACCTCTTCTCCTGAGCGCATCGGCTCCGTCCGCTCGCCGCCACTCTTCAGTCTTTCCACCATAATCATCGTCATCATCCTCTTCCTCTCCGTCTGCTTCCTGTTCATCTTCCAACTGCTGCAGGAGACGTACCTGCCCAGCAGGCAGTTTCCCTACACAAACATTTAAGCATCATTTCACCATAGTTTTGTTATTGTCATGTTATTTTTATTTTAATCATCACGTTTATTGAATCTCAGGTACATTACATGTTCCTGTAGTCAAGCAGGCAGGTTCAAATAAACATTCACACTTACTGTAGTGATAATCTTGTGCAAAACGGCGTGATGGGAACACAAAATCTGCGATGAAAACCAGTATCTGAGAGAAAGAAATCAAGGAGACATTTGAAAACGATTCCAATAGAGATTAATGTTAGCATGTTCTAAGCAAAAGATGTAAAAGCACACAAAATTAAATTGAGCATGCTATTGATACTATTTGTACTTATTTAGAATTTTAAATCTACAATTGTGGATAAATGAGTTCGCTCCAATGCATTCTGGGATTACCCACTCCAAAATTTCACTTGAAACATATCTTGTGTACACAACCATTAGTAAGTTTGGCGTCAGTGAAACTTTTAAAAAGATATTAATACATTAACTTTGCAAGAACACATTAAATTGACCAAAAGTAAAAGACATCATAATGTTACAAATTATTTCAATTTCAAGTAAATGCTGTTGTTTTGAACTTTCTATTCTTCAAAGCAACCTTGAAAATGTATGTATCACTGTTTCCAAAAATGATCAAGCAGCAACTCTTGTCAACATTGATAAAAATAGGAAATGTTCTTTCACCAAATCAACATATTAAAACGATTTCTGAAGGGCCGTGCAACACTGAAGACTTGAGTAATGGCTGCTAAAAATTCAGCTTTGCCAGCTAAAATAAATCAGTCTAGTAGATTAAAATATAACACAGTTATTTTAAATTGTAATAATATTTCACAAGTTGCTTTTACTGCATTTTTGATCAACTAAATGCAGTTATGGTGAGCAGAAATGAATTAAAAAGCCATTAAAAAAAAAAAAAAAAAAATCATCACACAACCTTAAACTTCTGAATATTAGTGTGTTTTGTGTGTATTCTCACCAATCCAAGGACCAATCCTGAGACGAGTGTCGCTAGAGCAAATATCCCATACGAGCCCCAAACCGGGACGCCCAGCTGCTCCGTTAAGTAATTATGGCAATGCTGAAACACAAAGTTAAACAATCATTTAAATTACTGCATGAAAATGTCAATGAACACATTATAAAGGTATCAGGTCAGGTGTTTACAATTAAATATATTTCTTTGCTGAGTCATTAAACAAACATATATCTTCTGGCCTTAATTTATGCTTACACTATGCTGTGTCATGTGCAGAATAATGATACAGTCACCTCTACTTTAGGTCAGGGGGTTTATTTTGCATTATTGACTATATTATCTCTCAGTGTCTGCTGCTGTTCCTTCACCATTAGCTTGAGTTATAAATTATTTGTGCCTGTAAGTTATAACTCTAAATTATTCAAAGAATCTCCAGGAAAAGAGTGTATATACTTTCAAAATTGAATTCACAAAACTGACAGGAATGCAGAAGTTAAATAATAATAGGCATACACACTCACCCTGATGAACATGGATAACTTGAAGAGGGCTGACATTGCGTTCATCCTAAAATAAAAAAAAGTCAGTCAGTCACAGAAATTGTGTCAAATCAAATTAAAAAAAATAGCCTGCCAGTATTACATTAAAACTTGTGAATCAGCATTAACCACATGCTGTGGATTCTCTAAACTCGCTTTTCTGGAGATATAGCCCAGAGCTATTGCATTATTATACAATTTGAAACCACCCCAGCACACACCCACACACGCACAGCATGTACTCACAGGAAGGATGAGGGCCCAAACCAGGAAGAGACCGGCTCTATGCTCTGCCATTTCTTCTCATCAATGAAGCTCAGGAAGTCATCTTTAGATCGGGCTCCTTGATACCGCCGAAACACACCATCTTTACAGCTGCAACACACACGCGAACAGCCATGTTTAACCATTTATAACTGCCTTTACACCACACAGATGTAAACAGGACAATTGCTGGTGTCTATCTATCTAAACAAAATAAAACTAATACTTTTATTGAGCAAAGATGCATTAAACTAATCAAAAACGACAGTGTAGACTTCAATAGTTCACAACTATCTTTACTTTTCTGATTTGATCAAATCTGTCACCAATACCAGCCCACTAACTTCTAAAGAAAGGGTTAAATGTATGAAAATGGAAAGAAACTCACTGGTATATAGTTGGGAGAGCTGTGATGATAAACCTTCCGCTCAAACCTGCAGCACACGGAGAGAGACGAGTGTGAGAGTCATGAATACAGGCGATCAGGTGAGCAGAGAAACCAGATGTGTGCAGATAGAGTCATACCTGGCTGCTCGGTGACGTCTACTTTGGCAATATTCACTCCCAAATCTTCTCCCCATTCTGCAAACTCACTCCACACAGCCTGGAGCTGCTGGCAGGCTGGACACCACGGAGCAAAGCTGCAGCAGACAGACAAACCTTTTAATCCAATAACACAACCCCAGCCAGAGACGACACAAAGACACGGAGGCTCATTTGTCTTCCATTGGATCCATTTAACTACAATCCTCTTGCTCGATTGCTCAGTGTGCAGGGGAAACAACGGTTAAACATTTCTGGAGAGAGGGGCAGTGAAGATTCTGACATCTTTTACTCGCAGTCATGTTGTTAGAGATGTTAGGCAGAATGACAGTCAACCAATCAGATACAGATGCAATGAACATCAATGGTGACTGAGGCTGTTATTCTTCCTAACATCTCCTTTTGTGTTCCAAGGAAGAAAGAAAGTCATGAGGTTTTGAATCAACATTTGGGGGAGTGGTCGTTTTTGAGAGAACTATGCCTTTAACCTCAGACCACTGAACTTCCTCTATCTTGAGCCCAGCACAATAAGAAGTAATGTAATAATCTGAAGCTACATATTTTAGATCATTTAGATTCATGTGCAGCATTAACATGCATAGATAAACATAAATAAACTCAGACTTTTTTTGCACAACTCAATAACTCACAACTCGATCATCCATTCTCCCGTCAGGATATCCTCCCAGTTTCCATCTGTGATTACTCTTAAATTGGCCGTCTTGGCCGACGCGGGCTGCAGCATCACACATGTTGCGATAAGCGCAGAAAACACACACGCGCCGGCTGTCATCCTGACTGTGCGTGTGTATGTGCACGCCATGTTTCAGCGCCCACTGCTTGCCTTCCGCTTCCGCCTCGACTCTGACGTGCCGCTGATGGGCGGAGCCGCTTCGTTGACGTCATGGCGTATAACGGTTGACAGAGTTTAAAAGAAAATATCCCTTTCATTGCCAGATACTTATTATCTTTGATTGTTTAAAATATTATTATAGCAACATATGATTAATGATTTTCGATTTCATATGAATTTAGTACCTTTTGTCTTGTTTTATCTGCTATTTAGGTAGCCTATTTGTTCTATAAACATATATGTATATAGAGAGAGAGAGAGAGAGAGAGAGAACAAATAGGCTACCTAAATAGCATATATAACGTTATATATATATATATATATATATATATATATATATATATATATATATATATATATATATTGTGGCATTTAGTGGCAGAGTGATCCCTCCAATATGTAAGAATGGCATCGTAAATCATATATATATATATATATATATATATATATAATTTTTTTTTCAGTAAGTTTATTTACGTTTAAATGTATTTAATTTGTATTTGAGTAATGTATTGAAGTTCAAATATCCGCATATCCGCCTGTCATATCAAAAATAAGTTTTATGTTTATTGAAATATTTGGAGAAAAAGACCACAAGGTGGCGCCATGAGCTCTTTCTTACTCGTAAAAGCACATATGATTGCACTATTTACTATTCACATATGAAGCATATTACTGCACTGTTTGTGATTGAAACTTGAGTTGAATTTATGAATCCATTAGAAGAATATAAAAACCACGAAGAAAGTATAGCTATAAATTAAGGAAATTAGGGTTTACTGTAAAAAAGCTGTTTAAGAAGAAAAAATGTGCTGATAGTCTATAGCCTAATATATTTGCTTATATTTAGCTGATAGGATTCAGTTCATTTGCTCCTTTCTTGAAGCAACAGGGAGGTCATTATGTTAATTATCTTTTAACAAGCCAAGGTTAAAACCATTATACTAATAGATTTTTAATATTTTAACGCTGAGATTTTGTGAGTGTGCGTGCTTGCACAGAACAATAAAAAAGAGAATGCTTAGCAGTTTGCTAAAGAAACACAATGAGGCAGAAATGCACACGCTCCCTCAGAGGATGTTGTTATTACTCACTCTCTGCTGACACTAAATGAGTGCTAATGACAGCACTGATGTGATAATTGCTGTGCCACAGTGAATGTGTTAATGTAAATGTGTTGTGTTTGTGAGTGTGATGAGATTGTTTAGACTTATTGAGGAAAGGGTTATGATTACTGTATGTATAGGATGGGGTTAGGGAAATGTTCAAAATCACGTTTTTGTTCATATGGAATTTCTGTAGCTACTGTTCAGTCAAGACCTAATTTTTGATCTTGAAAAACATTGACTTTAACATTGCTAAAAATAACACAAAAATATGAAAGCAATGAAAAAAATAAATAAAATATAATAAAGCATAGTTTTGATACAGTGCATTGACATATTGTCTGACGAGTGAGCAAAGTTAAATATAAAATGCTTTCAAATGGCTCTTTTCCTCTAAAACTTGTTTTGCACGTATTTCTTCAAAGAATCGGTAGGCCTATGTCTGGCCTGTGAATGTTTCATAATTAAACTCTCCTAAAACATGCTTTTCATACTCTCAGCTGTGTATAATTTATCTGAAACATCATTTACACCACATTTCAGATATGTTTGATAACATTCTGTGGTGGACATAAAATTGGTGAAAATTATATTGAAACATTTTGGACTCGTTCTTCTTGCTAGCTAGGATTCATTGATAGCATTTTATGCATCCTGAATTCAGGATGCATATTTTCACACTTGCATAATTTGACAAAATTACAGCTCATTGGAGATGACGTGCAATAAAGATATTCCATTCACACATCGTGTCAAGTGTCCTCACACATCATGTCTCATATTTCATCTCAAGCATGCTCTTCACTGATAATTTTGTTTCCTTGGTAACCAAGGACACAAACTTAAAAAAAAAAAAAAAAACTTTATTAGTGGAAAAAAATGTGTTGTGGTAGAAATAAACTGATTTTTTAAAAAAACTGGTATAAATCATTTTTACACCATATTTTAAAAATATAATAATTATTATTTAATGATGGATTTTCTTATTTAAATAAGAAATAAGTCTAGAACTATCATTTAGTCTAGATCTAATCATAATGTTTACTGTGCACACAACAACTCTGCACTTACTCCTGATTTCTCTCAACACGGGGACAGGAGAACTGTCAGTCAACTATTGGGAAAACAAAGATACTTATTTGAAAAAAGCTCTTCTAAATCAAAAAGTAAAGCGCTCCTTTACTGTTTAGCCTAGGCCTACTAGGTAAAAGTAATCTGATTACGTAACTCATGTCATAATACATTATTATTATTACCCCAACCCTGGTTCATCTCAAATGAATTTTTTTTTTTTTCATGTAATTAAAAGAGTCTCTGTCCATCTCTCTTAATATCCTAACATTCCATCCGGTTATCACCATGTACGGAGTGTTATGCAGTGACAGTTCTCACTGACGTCTGTGCACACACACACACACACGACAGGATGCACGTGGGAGGAGAGAAAACGCCGGAGACAGCATGAATAGGAGTAGGTGGATAGAGAAATCTACTTTCCCCTCTATTTTTCATCCTCTCCCTCTCATCTTCAATCTGAAACTGGCTTTTACCTGTTATGCAAGGGGCTGCCTACTCTCAGCATCATAGAAAGAGCAGGTTCATTTTCAGACCTACCAAAAATAAATTCCATTCTGTGAACTACTGCCACACACATATGCTAATGGACAGGCATACTCATAAAAATGGTATTATAGATGCGGGTCGTCTTCATTAGATTGCATTACAGCTTTTATATAACTGTGGATGATGAACAGCTTGTGCACACAGACAGAAGAAAAAAATGAACTTAACACTAAATCCACACACAGCGTAGTCTGATTGATTCGATGCAAAATCTCTGCAGCCAGGATGTCGACTGAGTAATCTAGGGACTGAATCCAAGCCAATTTATAGTCCAAATTTTGTACTCCTTCTCCTTCTGCCTGGAGATTTTAGGTTTCTAAAATCTTTCAAAAGATTCAGCATCACCTCCTTCAGCAAGAGCAGCTCCAGATGGACAGACTGAAGCTGAGAGCCAGAGAGAGCAGTTGCAGAGCTGTCGTAGGTTTACTGTGCAGCTGCGAGTACAATTTAGAGATCAGTAGCTTGAGGAAAAGCACAGTTTGGTCAGAGGTCAATAGAGATTGTTGTTGTTGTTGTTTTTTAGTATAGGCCTTTAATATAGTACAAGTTTATTTGAGAATTAAATATATAAGCATTTTATCAACAAATAATTCATATAACAAATGTCAAGTGAAAGAACAATCAAGTGATTACATTAATAAACGTTAACTGAAATAAAAGGAAATATACATTTTTCAGCTAGTTACCAAGGTAACATTTCTCATTTTCAACTTGATATACTAAAATAACTAAAACTAAAGAAACTAAAATGAATAAATAAAAACTATATTTAAAAATAACAAAATTACTAAAACTTTCAAAATATTAACAAAAAGTATGAGATTATATCAATGATACTAAAATACAGTTTGATGCGGTCTTAGATAATATTTTAAAGCAATAATACATGTGTGTGCAGTGCAGGCATGTTCGTTGCATTGTGTCCTATACTTCAGTTGGCTTTGCACATATTTTATAATCTTTCCATTGACATTGATTCTCTCATAATTTTGTTGGATTCATTTGTGTTCAAGAAGGTCAAGACCTAAGCATCTCCTTGAAGATTGTCATGCAAATATGGCTGACTCTCTGCTCTGAGAACCTCAATAACTACTGGCCCCAGTTTAGAGCCTGCTCTGTGACCCAATTACTGTCATAAGAATAAAAATGATTAAGCAATTAATTTCCCCCTCACCAAGTCTCTCTCACACAGATACTCACGAGAGTGGCACACGGACAAAATTCACATGGCACTCAATCACAGGCCTTCTAACACCCACACACACTCTCCTGCACTCCTCTACTAGCACTCACGTTTCAGATGCTCACACGTGTCTAAAAACACATGACACAATACAACACAGAGGTCAAAAATTTGGTCAAATCAATAGCAGCTGACAAACATCATCCAGTTTATTCTAAAACACAGTATTACCTTCCTGCCAGTGAGCCTGAGAAAGTCTTATAAGCAAAATTAAACATCAATATCATCATTATTTACAGCTGTTAAACTGTGACAACTTTACAGTGCCTTTGAAGGTGGTCAACTTTTTTTTAGCACAGAGAACAATCAAAATAATTTTTTAAAGAAAACATCACAGTTATTGTGATTTATTTGTGACGTGTAAATCAATAATAATTTGATAGTATAGCAGGCCTATTTTGTTGTAACGTCCGATATAGGAGAGAAGTTGTTGCTATCGTTTCCTCCAAACGCAAAAGAGCAGACATATACAGATATACATATACAGACATATACAGCAGATATATATATATATATATATATATATATATATTGAAAATGTATAGAATTTGTGTACAATAATTTTCAACAATCTTTCAGTTACCATTAAATTTTGTCTGAAAATAAATTGCTTCTGCGCTGGGAGGTGAAAATAGTAACAACTGCTCATTAAGTGTCTATGGCTGTCTAAAAAAACATTGTATTTAAATAATATCTACACATTTTCAAATACGTAGCTATACAACGTTTTCAAACAAGTTTGTTTGAACAGATATCGTTTTTGTTGAGAGGTAACCATAGCAACAACTACTGGTTCACGTCTAAATAGAACGGAATCGACAAAAAAAATTATCTTTTGTATTATTTTGAACTATTTGCTCTCTTTTTGGTTACCATGGAAATTCTGGCTGGAGCAATTATCACCACTTAGCAATTAGGAGAGAACATTTCAGCTTTAGCTCCGACGTTTTTTGGTGTCAAACACTAGAGCTGAAGAGTGACTTGTGATGTAGCCTACATAAATACACCTTAAGCGGTGTTGGATAGGAAAATCAGGCGCGCTTTTAGAGCAGGTGCACTACCACGAACATTGGCTCTGTCTCAAATTCATCAAGCACTTCTGCCATACTTTGCATCGTTAGTTTGATTGGATTCCTGGAGCTCATCACGTAAACTGACAGCGATTTTATGCAGTAGCTGTTGGAGCTCGTGCACCAGTACTGGAGTCGGCCTACGCCCACCGAATTTATACCGCCCCCTCCTCTATCCTCCGGTGCATAGGACGGAGAACGCGAAGGAGACGCGTACGTGAAGAGTTGCCATCGGAGGGAATATTCCGTTTTCGTTTACAGGAAGCCTCCGTATCGTCAAGACAAGATGGATGAGATGGAAGAGGAGTTAAAATGCCCGGTGTGCGGCTCGTTTTTCCGTGAGCCGATCATCCTGCCGTGCTCGCATAATATCTGCCTGGCCTGCGCGAGAAACATCCTGGTGCAGACGCCCGACGCCGAATCCCCGCAGAGCAGCCGAGCGTCAGGCTCCGGCGTCTCCGATTATGATTACTTGGACCTGGATAAGATGAGTCTGTACAGCGAGGCGGACAGCGGATACGGCTCTTACGGCGGGTTCGTGAGCGCACCGACCACCCCGTGCCAGAAGTCCCCCAACGGGGTGCGCGTTTTCCCCCCTACCGTGCCTCCTCCGCCCCAGGCGCAACACCACCTGCTGCCTCACATTGGCGTCCTGCCGCCTGTCCCGCGGAACTCCTGTCTCACCTGCCCGCAGTGCCACCGCAGCCTGACGCTGGACGACCGGGGGCTCCGGCCCTTACAAAAATGTCCTGTGGTATTCCATGTGATAAAACATCAAAAGTACCACATAAAACTTGTGTGGTAATTGTGTAGTACTGTGTTGTTTTAAGAGCCCCCGCGAGGCGACGGTCATGTGCGAACAGTGCGACGTGTTCTACTGCGATCCGTGCCGCCTACGGTGCCATCCGCCCCGGGGTCCGCTGGCCAAACACCGGCTCGTGCCTCCGGCGCAAGGCAGAATCAGCCGCCGCGCGAGCCCCCGGAAGATCTCCACATGCACCGAGCACGAGCTGGAGAACCTGAGTATGTACTGCGTCCAGTGTAAGACCCCCGTGTGCTACCAGTGTCTGGAGGACGGCAAACACTCCACTCATGAGGTCAAAGCGCTGGGGGCCATGTGGAAGCTCCACAAGGTGGGGAAACTGGTTGAGATTGTTGTTTACTATTAAAAAAATCACTGATGACTATAAAAGCATCTTAAAACCAGCCTGGTCTAACAGATGGACAACCTCACAGTCTGGGTAAATTGGTCTTCCGTTGGTTTAGCTGGTCAGCAACATGGTCTGCTACACACTTAAATATAAAGGTTACAAAAGTAGGTTTTCAGAGTCATGCCATAGAAGAATTATTTTTGGTTTCCCAAAGAATCTTTGAGTGAACAGTTTTTAAAGAACCATTATTTTCTTGTGTAAAGAATATTTTTCCACTTTGTGGGAAAGATTCCATGGATGTTAAACCTTATTCATGGAACCATCAATGCCAATAAAGAACCTTCATTTTTAAGATGCAGCCTGACCGGCTCAAAAGTGCTCTAATCCCTTTTAAAACCAGCTCAAATCTCCTTTTTTCAGTGGGCTGAGCACTCTGGTTTTAGTATAAAATGTCTAGTGCAGTAAGACTTGTCACTGTGAAGGGTGAGACACCACCGGTCTAATTAAAACACAGCGCACGACACAACCAGCCATGATTCAGGCCAAATGAAAAACACTTGCGCACCAGCTCTCCAGCTTAGATTCAACAGAAAAACTCCAAAGTAATTCAAATCCAGGTATTCAAGACAAACCATCTGATGGAAAATATGTTTGTGTGGATTTTGAGGCATCTATAATCATAACAGTTATGCACATTCTGTGCTGTTTTGAAGTGATGGAGGTTAAATGCTCCTGTGATGTTGTGTTATTTTCCAAATATCTGTTGATGGGAACTCAACCGTACAGGATGCTCGTGTTAACTGTGTGTGTCTGGATTCCTCAGGGAACATGTAAAACTGCAGTGGCCGTGGCCTGTTGTTGTAGCAACATGATACAGTGAGGCAGTGAGCTGATTTACTGTGTCTGTCTGTGGAAGAGAAAGACTGTATCCATAGGAGAGGTGAAGAATGAAGAAAGAGTCCTCCATCTCTCTCCTAGTCCTAACATGCATGCATTATGTGAGTTAATAAATTGTGAGTTAATTTAGCAGTAAACACAGCAAGACTGTTTTGTTTATTCAGAAACCATTAACAGAGCAATCAACAGAGAGGAAGATGGTGGATCAATAAGTACATGGTTTAACACGGCTCACACAGGTTGTGCCTTAGAAAAAATGTTGGCGTGAGACCACTAGTGATGCTTTGATATGAAATATTCTGGGTGATATGATAGGATGATAATTATTGTTATGGCTGATAAGTGATAAATAGGCAATGTTAAAAAAACTAAAGCCAGTCATTTTAAATGCTATAAGTGAATTAATACACCATGACGATAATATGAAAATGGATATTCATTTTGAGATTTGCTACAGATTATAAAGTGTTATTAAATTATAGTTTTTTAAAAGATTAATTTTATGAGTGATGCTGATCTTTTGAGTTTTATCTTTTGAGTTTTATCAAAGAATCCTGAAATTATCAATGTGTAAAGCAGTTCTGCTGCTTAATATTTTTGTATTAATATTTAATATTTTACAAAAATATTATGCAGTACAACTATTGTTAACATTGATAATAATAAGAAATGTTTCTTGAGCACCAAATCAGCATATTAGAATTATTTCTGAAGGATCATGTGACACTGAAGACTGGAGTAATGATGCTGAAAATTCAGCTTTGCCATCACAAGAATAAATTACTTTTTTAAAAATATATTAAAATAGAAATTCTATTTTGAATTGTAATAATATTTCACGATATTGCTGTTCTTATTGTATTTTTTTAATCAAATAAATGCAGCCTTCGTGAGCATGTAAGAAACTTCTTTCAAAAATACTACAGACCCCAAACTTTTGAACAGTTGTGTATATCTAATTTTGACTGATACATTACTATAAATTTTAAGTCTGTTAATTAGAAATTCAATAAAATAATTAAAAATAGTACATTTCAGGCATTTGATTGCATTTTATTTGGCAGTTTGGCTTGACCTCTGATATATGGTACTAACATTCGCCCCTCTGTCACCTTTGAATTATGAGAGGAGACATTTCCATGTGCAGACAGATGTGAGAGCAGAAAAAGTTACCTGGCACTATAGGAACTCATTCCTATTCAATGTCCACCCCCCGCATTTCAACCACTGCATTACTCCATGTGTTGAGCTGCGTCATTTTGTATGTTCGTTTACATTATTCTCTATTCAAGGCTCCATGTCTGATGTTGGGGCTGCATAATATCAGTTTGAACTGGGACAGCAGCAGCATCACGGCAGACCCAAATACGGCTTCCCCCTTTTAGCACCTGGGACACACACACACACACACACAGAGAGAGAGATCAGATCTTGGATCAGTGTCCTCTACTATGGTCCCATATGTAGCTGTTTCACTGAACACTGGCGAGCTGGCCTCATATCAGAGGGAAATGGCCTCTTTCCGCACTGCAGACACTTGCTCGTCATTCACTAAACAGATTGTAGTTTTGCTGTAGCCTCAGGGCACCATATGCTTCTCTTTTTCTCCATTTCTCCATCTATCTTTCCGTGCACAGTCACTTAAACAGCAAGCAGGAAATGGGGCCTGTGATATGTTGATGCTCTGAAAGTCTTTTTACTTGAAGGGAGTATATTACTGCTTTTTGCAACAGTGCCAAGTAGTCCAATTTTAATATTTTTATTGGTAAAATAGTAGTCCACAGATATGGCCAATGCCTATATCTAGAGTCCTGGGTGTCAGATATAATGTTGACATATATAGAATATTTTGTATTTTTTAACATTTTACTTATTTTGCAAGATTATTTTACAGATTTTACGAACAGTTCCAGTGAAAAGGCTGTCATTCGATTTTGGAACTGGTTTATTACTAGTGCAAAACATACATAGCTAAAGTTCAAATGCAACAGAATGATTTCCATGATGAGTCTGGAATGATTTCCATCTTTTTTCTCAAAGTGTGCAGTTTTTGTGCTGCTAGTGCACCAAATGGAAATATGAAAAAATGATTGCTTCCAAACATGTTTTCTAAATATTCTTGTTGCCCCTGCTGCTACCCGTCTTCTAGTGTGTAGTGTGTAATGCAGTGATATGTTGGGCTCTATATGTGGTATTCTAGTGTGTAAAATTGTGATACGAGACTAACTCTTTTAAGGTAAGAAAACTCTTGTGATACATTTACATTTATTGGCAAGACTAAGGAAAGACAGCACAGGTGAATGCGGTAAATTTCAAATAGATTTCACCACACTTGATTAATCACAGTACGTTAGGATAATTGTTTTGTAGTACATTTTCTGAAATGTTATGTTGAAAAACAAATGAGGCATTATCTAATTAAATATGCATTTATTTGCATACATTTTCCAGAATGGAAATCTGAACACTGGATGAAGCCAGGTTTAAAATTCTTATTTTTATTTTAGACATACAAGAAGCACAATAGCCCAAAATCTCAATACTGACCAGTGCAAGAAAAAAACAAGGGTTCTGCCTGTGGTGTCTTCCCTAATTATTTAACTAATGGGTTTGTTGCAACTGGGCCCTTATTACAGAACCAACTGAACTCCAGAATCCTGTCTGTTGGTGATTTCAGCTCTCAGTTAGGACAAATGCTTAAGATAGGATGTTTCTGTAACACTGCACCTGCTGGGTTCTCGACTGTAGTATGTCTAGTATGTTAGTATGCATTGCTTTAGTGTGCAGTGCTGTAATGGGCTGGGCTTTAGTGTGTGAGGCTGTCATATGGCTCTAGTATGTAACGTTCTAGAGCGTAGTGCTGTAGTGTATATGGCTGTGATGTAGTATGTAGGCCATAAAATAAGATTTGGAGCACTGGGTTTCATTCCTTGTTCTCTCATTTTTGTTCCTCGTTTGAGAACAGACCACAAATGAAAGTGGAGGTCTCTTGACGGATGGTTGTCATAGCAATGTGAGAACATTTATAATGGGATATTTTTCCCACTCTAAAGCAACATCCTTTCACTGTGCCTGACGCACACACATACGCACGTTCACTCCTCTTCCTATTCTCTCACCCACTCTTAAATGACAGATTTAATGACTAACCTCTCACAAATTATGTCACTTCCTCGCTCAACTCAACTTTCTAGCATAAACACATTTCATGTACATCACTGATTCCCTGTTGCAGCAGATTCAACTGAATGTTAAACTGTGTTAAACAAAGTGTTAAGAGTACAAAAAAAAATGTAATATAGTAAAGATAAAAAATGATTAAATGTCAAATATTGTGTCTCTTTATGGTCTTCAATCTAGTAAAGCGCCATTTATAAATAAAATGCTGAAAAAAAGTCAAGATTTACATAGTACTGTTCAAAAGTTTGGGGACAGATTATTTATTTTATTTTTTTTTAAAGAATTACTTATTCAGCTAAAATGCATTCAGTTGATCAAAAGTAGCAGTAAAGAGTTTTACAATGTTACAAAAAAGTCAAATAAATGTCAAAAGTTTAAAAAATGCTACACTGTAAAAAAAAAAAGAAAAAAGTTGAGCCAACTTAAAATTTTAAGGCAACCAGCTTCAGCAGATTTTTGAGTTTTCTCAACTTGTTGTTTTAAGTTTATACAACAAAAAGTTGAGAATCTCCTACAAAAAGTAGTTGAGAGAACTCAAAAATCTGCTGAAGCTGGTTGCCTTAAAATTTTAAGTTGGCTCAGCTTTTTTTTTTTTTTTTTTTTACAGTGTAGGCCTATTCTTTTAAACTTTATCAATATTTTGATAAAAATATTTTATTTAATCAATCTTTTTAACTTTCATCAATAAAATCCTGAAAAAAGTATCATGGTTTCCACAAAAATATTAAGTGGAATAACTGTTTTTAACATAATGTTTTTAATGTTTCTTGAGCAACAAATCAGCATATCAGCATATTTTTATTATTACTGGAGTAATGGCTGCTGAAAATTCAGATTTGTCATCACAGGAATAAATTACATTTTAAAATGTATTAAGTTATTTTAAATAACCTCAAACTTCTGAGTAGAAGTGTATTGTATACTAAAACAAAAAAAACTTTTTATTATTAATATTAATATTAATATATATATATATATATATATATATTTTTTTTTTTTTTTTTTTTTTACAGAAAGTGTACTGACAAAATGAATTTGAAAATATTTCAGACAGAAACAAAAATTCTTTATTTTTCAAATGTCAAGGCTGTTGTTAGAATTTTGGAACTGATTTATCCAAAAAGCTTTAGAAAGGTCCACACGTAACCTAAATCCATGGATTACTAAAGCTTTAGTAAAATTAGGTTAGTAAAGTTCATTTGCTCTTTATATATAGATCCTATATCTTTTCACATCTCTCTCTCCTTCTGTCTTTATGTTTCCAGGGACAGCTATCTCAAGCACTGAACGTTCTGTCTGATCGGGCCACAGAGGCCAAAGAGTTCCTGGTGCAGCTCAGAAATATGGTACAACACATACAGGTACAACAGTGACACACACTAACACTTATGCACTCTTACACACACCTGTGCAGTGCTGTATCAACTTTTACTATCTAATTCTTTCCTCACCTTGTGTTTCAGGAGAATGGAGTTGAATTCGAGGCATGTTTGGTCGCCCAGTGTGATGCTCTGATTGAAGCTCTCAACCGCAGGAAAGCTCAGCTTCTCAGCAGAGTAACCAAAGAACATGAACACAAACTCTCAGTAAGCACAGCCACACAAAACATCCCCAACCCACTGGAAGTTTGTCTCTAAGATAAATACAGTATGCTGTTTGTTTTATATAAATGTGACAAGAATTGTACACTGTAATAAAAAATCTGTGGAAAAATGGAAAAGTAACTAGTCATATTCTCCCAGGATATTTTCTGTTAAGTTTATGGGAATTTCTATTAATCCTAAAACACAATATGTAATTCAGAATACAGGTAAAATGCCTGTGTCAATACAGAAAATCCTATATATTATTGAGCCATATTTTAGAGTGAAGTGACAAACTATTGGGCAGCAGGGACACATATGCTTTATCATTAGGCCTGTAACACAGCAAGATGGTTAAAAGCATAAACTAATTATCCAGCCTGCTGTTTCTAGATGCATGTGAGTCACTGAAGGGATTAAATGTTCCTCAATATGCATGTCTAACGTTCACTTCTCAGTTATTGGGCCTCATTCCTTATTTTTAGGAGCTCATTAATCAAAAAACAAAAGCAGAATGACAGCTCTCTGTACTCTTTTGAAGGTAAAGGAATGGTTGGAAAAAAATGGATCTGGTGCTAATTACCCAAATCACACAAGTCGATTTGATTTCTTAATTGGAGGTTTAGCGACTGCCACCTTAAGGCTTTTTAGTGTGTGTTAATACAAGTGATGAATGAATTAGATTAACACATAGTTTTTTTTATTGCAGCTTTTGCAAGTTGTATTTTCCAGTAGCTTTGTAGGAATAGAACTATAGTAAAATACACTGAAAGCACATAAAGTCCACCCAAAAATGTAGTTTCTTAGTTTCTTCCACGGAATGCAAAAGAAGATATTTTGAAGAATGTTTGTAAGTAAACAGTTTTGGTTCCCACTGACTTCCATTGTATGGACAAAAATAAATAAGTCAATAGGAATAAAAATGTTTTGTTATCAAAATTCTTCAAAATATTTGATTTTTCATTTGTGTTCCACAGAAAAAAACAAAGTCTTAGAGGTAGGCTATGGAATAACATGAGGGTAAATGATGACAATTTAGTTTAGTGTTTAGTTTATTAACTAATATTCATGGTAATCTCCACACATTTCTGTATTAGGGCAACAGATGACTGGGCACCGTGGATATTTTCTATTTCTCCATTAAAAATTCATTAAATCTCTTTTCTGCCAAAGTTGGATTCAGAATAGTTTCATGCTTAAGGCAGCAGGGCTAATCAGCAGCCATTGTTGGTGTGTCAAAACAGCCTGTTTCTAGCCCAAGCTTCTATGCTGTATGAAAAGGTTTTCTATCATGGGGGGAATGCAGCTTAATGGTTAAAAATCTGGGCTATTAACACAGAGATATTAGGTTTAACCTCGAGTCATTGTGTCCTTGAATAAGACTCTGAAACCCAGGCTGCTCCAGTGAGACTGCATCTATAGTTAGTGTGCTGCAAGTCTCTTTAGTTGAAATGCAGCTGTGAAATGGCAAGTAACCAAATGTAAAATCAGTGTGCTTTTAAAAAGTCTCAAGAATTCTAGTCACTTATAATGCACTAACATGACCCTGATTTTGTCGTCCAGTGGGTAGTTGTTAAATGACGTTTCCGGATTAAAATGTATGCAAATGTAAAATTTGAGTTGTATATTTGAGGTGCTTTTATTGCTTTTCATTTCTTTTAAGTTTTCTATAATCCTTAATCCACCCCACACTTTTTTCCAATTATCCAAATGACAAAAGCATTTTAACATTTTTTAATCACAAACAAGCTGGAGTGATGACTTTAACTCAACTCATGTGCAGTAGATTTCTCTTTCTGTCTGAAAAAATTGTGTAAAATAGTATCATTTTGATAGAAATTTTAAGATAAATTAAAAAAAACTAGTTCACCCAAAAATAAAAAATTGCTGAAAATGTACCCACCCTTATGCCATACAAGATATAGATGAGTTTGTTTCATCATTGGATCAGATTTGGCTAAATTTAGCATCACATCACTTGCTCACCAGTGGATCCTCTGCAGTGAATGGGTGCCGTCAAAATGAGAGTCCAAACAGCTGATAAAAACATCACAATAATCCACAAATAATCCACACAACTCCAGTCTATATGTTAACACTGTGTATGTGTTTGTAAGAAACAAATCCATCATTAAGGCATTTTAAAGTTAAACGGTTGCTTCTGGCCAAAATATATAATAATCCGTAATCCGTAATCCATAATGATGCTTCCTCCAGTGAAGCGGTATTATTCAGTTATAGTTTTTAGTTCAATTTAATTGTGGTCTACTTTTTGCAGTAAGTCAGTTAGTGGTACTGTTACTTTTGGCATATATAAATGTTTCTTACATTGAAAGATGGCACATATATTTGTCTGTGAGTTATGAAGGGAAATATACTGTTAAAATTGTCCAGGTCTTCCCTGCTGTTAGTAGTATGTGAGATTTTTTTTTTTTGCTGGCATCTTATATCGGCCTATTCTCCCTTCTTGTCTCCATGGTGCCACAGGCCTGTTCCCATGGTTACAAAGATGTTGAGGTTCTAGTTTTGACCAGAGGCTCTGCGAGATGAGACTGCATTTCTTCAGTTCTGTCTAGTTCTGTCTCATACTGTTTGGATTTGAATGGCTCTCATGTGAAGTGTTTAATGTTTGAATCATTCAATGTGGTTAGATGCTCTCTGAGACCGTCTACAGCTTTGGAGGACGTGTGTGTGTGTATTAGTGTGTACTTGTTGTGCGTCACGTAAAAGAGATGTAGCCGCTAGGTTTAAGTAGAAGTTGGAGAGGCACACACTGACACATACATTCATCCATTGAAATATGCAGTCATGAAGTGCAAATGGATTTTAAAATGTTTTTTGTAAAAGGTCAGTGATGTGTTTGCTGCTCAGAGAGGATGCAGACTATTGGTCCTGCTGTTGCCTAGCAACCCAGCCACAGCACAGTTATCGTGAATTCATTCTCTTTCTCTTTCTTTCTGCCTCTTTATCTCCTTTTTGTCTCAGGTGGTTCGTGATCAGATATCCCACTGCACGGTGAAGCTGAGGCAGACCACAGGACTAATGGAATACTGTCTGGAAGTTATCAAAGAAAACGACCCCAGCGGCTTCCTGCAGGTCCTTGACCCTTTTAATATCGCACTAATGAACCTCATCTGCTGACATGGGCTGGAAAGTTAGGATGTTTATACACTAGAGACAGACCAAACTTTTAATGGATGGGAATGCATGAGATCCATTTTAAGGGTGTACCAAGATCCAAATCAGTTTGATGTAAAGCAAATTGGATTTCCAAAGACTGGACCGCTTCTCTGAAATTCTCATCTGTCAGTGGAGTCCTTCATCAGAGTGTTTTTCTCAGCATTTGCTCTGCTCTAAAATATTACATTGGTTAGATATTAGGGATGAAACATATGTATTGGTGCCATTTTTTTTTCTGTATTGGCCAGTTTGTGCATGCTCATTTCATCAGTTTTTATTTTATTTGTATTACCTTTTTTTATTTGGATAGCACTTATTTAAGTTAATTTTTTAAAATGCTAATAAATTAAAAATCTCAAAAAATTTTAATTTTGTGATGCCAAACTTAACTTGTAGCATTTTAAAAGCATTTTTATTTATACATAACAGTGTTTTATATGACAAATAAACAGTTAAAAATAATGAAATAATAATATGATAAATAATTATTAAAATTAAATGATACAATTATTATTAAAATAATTATTTATATAGTTAGAAAAATTGTTTTATTAAAATAATAGTCATCAGCCATTATTTCATACTCTATAGTTTGGTGATGTCTCACTTGCATATTTTTAAAAGTATTTTGATTTTAATTTATAGCGTCTCATTTTTAATTTATTTATAAAAAATAGTAGTTTTATTTTTTTACATATTATAATAATACATATATATATATATATATGTATATATATATATATATATATACACACACACAAATGGAAAACTGCTTATAAATGACTTATAAATGAGTGGAAAGGGCATGGAAAGGTCATGGAAATGTATTCATTAAAAAGTGTGTGATCTTATAAAACTTTTCCTCAAATACAAGGACTCCTGCTTAATGACACTTTGCCTTCCAAAACTTTCACTTTCCACGATCATAAAATGTTTCTTGCTCCAAGGATTCGTATTAAATTAACAGAAGGTCATACATTTACATAATGTCAACACTTCATTAATTTGACTTAATGCTGTGTAATATATTCTGAATTACAGCATGTGTGTGTGTGTGTGTGTGTGTGTGTGTAGATCTCAGATGCTCTGATCAGACGGGTCCATATGACGGAGAATCAGTGGGGGAAGGGCTCTCTGACCCCTCGCATGAGCAGTGACTTTGACCTGACGCTGGACAGCGGACCCCTGCTACAGACCATACACCAGTTAGACTTCGTCCAGATGAAGGGTGAGTCTGTGTGTGTGTGATTGGGCGTTTCAATTTTTGCATGGCTTTCCTTAATGACACAGTAAGACAGAACACTGGACCCAAAATAACCCTGTCCATCTTTGTTTGTGGCTTTGTGTGTGTGTTTAGTTCCAGCTGCTCCTATTCTTCAGTTAGAGGAGTGCTGCACTCAAACCAACAGTGCGACTCTGTCGTGGAAACAGCCGCCTCTCTCCACCATTGCTGTGGACGGCTACATTTTAGAACTGGATGATGGGACTGGAGGCCAGTTCAGAGTGAGTGTCACATACAGTACACACAGTGAACCCTTTTGTGCTATTGCATTCTCAAGAATATATATGCATTACTGATTCATTTTTTTTAATGTTTGAAAAACATTAAAAAAACCATAAGAAAAGTCTCTTACGCTCACTAAGACTGCATTTATTTAAACAAAAAAATACAGCAATATTATTACAATTTAAAATAACTGTTTTCTGTTTGAATATATTTTAAAATAAAATGTATTCCTCTGATGCAAAGCTGAATTTTTAGCAGCCATTACTCCAGTCACATGAACCTTCAGACATCATTTTAATGTGCAGATTTGGTTCTCAAATAAATGCAGCCTTGGTGAGCATCACAGACTTCTTTCAAAAATATTCATCTTAATTTTAAAATCTTAATTATTCTGCTGCTCAAAAGCATCTTTCAGCCATTCTGAAGTCGCTATATATTGCAATTAAGATGAATGGGAATTATTAGATTCTTTTTGATCAGCTATGAGACAGTCTTGAGTTTGAGTGGGCATGTTGCTTCTGGATACTCTCCAAAAACATTTCTGAGCTGAATGCAAAAAAAAGTGTGGTGCTAGAAAAGCTTGATATTTCATAAATTGGATTACCACATTAATTTTCAGTATGGAACTAAAGCTGTGAAAAATCATGTGTGGAAATACACAGCATTGATTAAATTTATGATAAAAGTACTGCATCATACACCAGTATAAATATTCTAGCTTCATCGCAGCACCAAGCAAAATTGCAATAATAATGACTATTTCGAGCAAATGGAATCCTACAGAGACCATACGTTATTATTTTTTTGGTCTAGTATTATTTTTCTTTCTCAAAGCAGACAACACTGCATGATGATTCTGCTCAGCTGACTCAATGATCTGTCCAAGAGAAATAGGTTTTGCTCTAAAGGAAGGAAAAAACTGAGTAAACATTGTTCATGCGTATACACATGGACGTACACACTCATCCGATGTCAGTGTGCATTGAATTAATAAAGAGATATTGTTGAGCATGGATTTGTCATTTGGCTGTGAGCAGTCAGAATGAGTGAGTTACGAGGGACACGCATTTATTTCCATTAGATCAAGTCAAGTCCACAAACATGGTGTCTCATCTCACATTTGGCGTAAAATGCCTGAGTCTAAAGATGATTCACGCCTTTCACTGCAGAAGTCTATTTATATATTAGAGGATCACTGCACCCACAAACTCACACTTATAGGATCACACATGCATGCACGCACACAAACACTGTCACTCATTGTTTACACTTGTCATCACGAATGGCCCCTTGTGATTTAATTTCATGTGATTTTACATACACCAGCATATAACAGTTTTTAAAAGAGGTTTCTTATGCTCATCAAGGCTGCATTTATTTGATTAAAAATGCAGAAAAAAACAGTAATATTGTGAAATATTATTACAATCTAAAATAAATGCTTTCTATTTAAATATATTTTAAAATGTAATTTATTCCTGTGATGCAAAGCTGAATTTCTCCAGTCTTCAGTGTCTCATGATCCTTCAAAAATCATTCTAATATACTGATTTGCTGCTCTAGAAATATTTCTTATCATTATCAATTTTGAAAACAGTTATGCTGCTTAATATTTTTTTTGTGATGCATTTTTTTTCAGGTTTCTTTCATGAACAGGAAGTTCAAAAGAACAGCATGTACTGTATTTGAAACAGAGCTTTTGTAACAACATACAGTAAAAGTCTATACTATCACTTTTGATCAATTTAATGCATCCTTGCTAAATAAACATTAGTACCCCCCCCCCCCTCCAAAAAAAATTGTTTTGGGTGTTCTGATCACAAAGTAAATCACCTGAGATTAAAGACACTTACACCATATATAGCCACATACACACATATTCACATGTACACATTGCCACTGAAATACACTCTCTCAGAAACACATTGTAACCTACACATTGACACACACACTCAACTATCCTCTAAACAGGCCAAGCTCCTATTTTAGAAAGCCAGGTTCATGTGTTCTCATATTTGCTCCATTTTTGAGTCGATTTTTAGCAACAGTATCACATTGTGTTTTTCCCAAGATATTCGTCAGCATATAGAAAATTTGCATACTATGCAAAGTGTGTCTACTACATACTGCAGAAACAGACTACACTAGCATACTACATACTAATATTTCTGTATACAAATTGTCCAAGTGCCTTGGAATACCAAGGCTGAATTTGATTGTGTATACTAGTCTTACTACAGTAATAGTAAGAGTACTATGGTAGTACAATATTCCCATTTTAGCCATGGACTTATCTGTTTGTCATAATGCCATTTACACAGAGCACTGTGTGCTGGATACTACAGTAGATCCCGCAAAGCAGTGTGCTCAATCTGGCCATCCATTTCAAGTGTGACCAATAAACCCAAAGTAAAAAGGGGTTTTTAACATCTTTTTTCAGTCAATATTTGATTAGACTGCCAAATGTTTACACATTTTAACACAAAATTGTGTGAAACATGTATACTGTTTCATGTATTCCATTTAAAAATTCTATGCAGTATATAACGTGCAGTGTACAGTAAGCAGTACCCTAAATATTCATAACGAACATAGATTGTTAACCATGTGTGTTTACTAACTGAAGTGTGTATTCTGCAGGAAGTGTACGTTGGTACAGAGATGATCTGCACTGTGGATGGTCTGCACTTCAACAGCACTTATAAATCTCGTGTTAAAGCGTTTAACTCCAGTGGAGTCGGCCAGTACAGCAAAACGCTTGTCATGCAGACATCAGAGAGTAAGAGATGTTATCGCACTGTTGCCTACACACACACACACACACACACACACACACACACACACACACACACACACTCACACTTACTATTGAATGCTGTCACTCTTAATGCACAGGGAAGCTTGAGCATGTCAGTGCAAAATAATACAGCAGATTTTTATTAGTAATGTCAATATAGTGTGCAGTTTCCACAAATAGGATATACTTTGGTGTCTTTTTTAAGGAATTAAAATTAAACTAGTTTCTAACATAAAATTTAATTAGTAGCTAGTTTTATGTGTCACTCTTAAACATTAAGAACATTGTTCAGATTGTATAGATGTTGTATATTTATTTTTTAATGTTTATGTTAAAAGGTGAGCATCAAAAATGATACATCAGGCTTTTGAGAAAACTTTATTAGTATAACTCTCAATCATTGCTGTATTGCAAGCTATCAGAATTTCATCTGACCTTTTTCCATATAAATATCAGCAGCTGCACCTAATTTTTAAATGTTCAGTTAAAAATACTATAGTGTTTTTGAACCATACTATAGTAAAGTACTTGAATTAATTTGTTGTGGTAATTCTATAGTTGCTGTGGTAATATAACAACTATAGTAATATAAACAAATTACTTTACCCAATACTGTACTAAGTTTTCTACAACTATAGGGTATATTATACTACAATACACTACAGTTTACTGTAGTAAAAACTAAAGTATACTGCAGTATTTATTACAGTTTATCAGTTCACTATAGTTAATACTACAGTATGCTGTAGCATTCATTAACAAAGTGTTGTATACTATAATATATACAGTATAATACACTTTACTATAGTATGGTTCAAAAACATCATAGTATTTACTATAAATTACTATAGTATTTTTTCATGTGGGTAAAATTTTATAAAATAAAATTGATTAATAAAATTGTGGTGTTTTTTTCCTCTTGAATTTAAGCTCCATATTCTCCTATATCATACTATATGAGCCACGAAAGCCTGATGTATCAAATATGATACTTAACAAAAAACATTTTTTACATTTATATTATATTACAAAATTATATTTTATTATATTCTTACATTTCAAAAATGAGATTTTTCTGACTATTTTCTCATATTTCAGACTTTACAGCTTAATGTAAATTATACACATTGTTGCAAAATCATCATTTAAAGTAAATAGAAGATCAGTCAGGTCTTACAATATATTTTTTTGAACTTCTGAAATTTGAGCATTTACCATTGATCATTTAATGTAAAAAAAAAAGCATTTCAGGCTCTTTTTGTACCCTATTCATGGAAAGTGCCAGTGACGTCACACTGAAAGTCTGCTGTGGAGGTCTTTATGAACACCATTGTATGTCTAATTGTATGTTACTAATATAAATGAATATCATTGTGCTGTTAACTGTACTAACGCTCTATAGTAGTTTATCACTTGTAAGCGCTGAATAAGTCCAGCTTCCCTGATCTGCTGCTTTCCTTCCTCTCTTTCAGTACCCAATTCTGTTACTTTCTTTTTTTTCTCTCCTTCCACCCCTCTGCATTTTCTGTCCTCTGCATTTCTCTGCCTTTTCCACGTTTCTTTATCTCTCCAACCTTCTCTCGCTCTTTTCCCCTCTTTCTCTTGATTTCAGTGAGTCTGCCTTCATATGGTTGTAAAACTCTGGCAGCAGGTATGAATGCCTGAACATCATCATTATGTTAACCTCATATACCCTTTCTTGTCTGCTTGTATGTTTGTTTGTGTGTGTGTGTGTATGAGAGTGAGAGATTGAGTGTGTGTTTGCAAGTTTGATTTGCAGTGTCTCTGTGTTCTTAAACTCATCTGGACTTTTACTCTTATTGTAAATCAAAGCTCAGCCAGCCTTCGTGACCATATGTGTGTATGTGTGTGTTGTTTCTGCAGTTGCCTGGTTCACCTTTGACCCTGCATCGGCCCACCCTGACATCATCTTGTCCAACGACAACCTCACAGTGACGTGTAACAGTTACGACGACCGTGTCGTAATGGGCAACACAGGGTTCTCTCGTGGCGTGCACTACTGGGAGATGACCATCGATCGCTATGACAACCACCCTGACCCTGCGTTTGGAGTCGCCCGTGCTGATGTCATGAAGGACGTGATGCTGGGGAAGGATGATAAAGCCTGGGCCATGTATGTGGACAACAACCGCTCCTGGTTCATGCATAACAACTCACACACCAACCGGTATGAATTCATTTGTCTGTGTGTGCGTGTTTGTTTTGCAACTTCTCGATTAAATGATTATCGTGAGAATCTTAAACAATTAAATTTCTATACATCATGTTAGTACTTTTTCAAAAGCACTGCCAATTAAAGACCACATTGCTCACAGTTTTTAGCAAAATCTACCAGCTCATGCAATGAAAAACAATTGGTGTAGAAACAATTTTAACTCTGAAATTGCTAATAAATTTCACAGTTACAAAGAAACAGCAAGTAACACACTGAATTAAATGTGAAATTTTGAAGTAGAATAACCGTAGTAGTATTTTATAATAAATCATACTCCAATAATCTTTTTTTTATTTACAACTTCCAAAAAAAAATTTCAGTGTAGATATCAATAACTTTTTGAAAAAATGCATTATTTTATTATATTATATTACATATTACAAAATATTCACTACAGAGCCTATAGGTCTGTATATTGTATTTTATTATATTATAAAATTATTGAAAGAAATTCTTGGAAAAAAGCCTGATAAAGCAGCTTATCACAAATGTTCACAGTTGCTCTTGGTTACAAAGCGGATGCTATACATATCTTAGATGAAGCTATGAATGAAGCTAATTTTAATAATTAAATGTATATCCTCTATATGTCATTGTAATAGTCCTTAGTCACATAATGACTCATAATCTACGTTTAAAATATATTTGTGAAATTTCAACAAAATGCATTGCCAATGTTGTGATAAGATGCCAACATAGAAGAATCCAGCAAACATGATTTTCTTTCAAAACAGAAAATACACCCACTGACATTTCAAAAGTAAAGCATTTCTCTGGAGATTGCAAATACAACACTATTGCTACCGTTTCATAAATCACACCATCAGCTGGCAATATAGAAATAACACCTTCACCCATGCATTCACAGTGAACAATATGCTTTATTGTTTTCATTCTTTTTGTCTTTCATACTCTCCCACCCTCAGTGTCTTTACCTGTGCATAGATGATGTGGTAGAATCTGCTATCAGAACTGAACATTATTTCCATATAAGGTGCCATAGGTGCGGATTAACATGCAAAAAAATGTTCCTACTATCTGAGGGATATCACTGAAATAGGTGTACTGAGAAATCACACCTGTCTCAGTGACAGCCCTTAGGCTCTGTGAACAGCAAAAATATCAGAAATGCTCTCTGCTTGTTAATTAATGTGCATGTTCATGTTTGCTGACATATGGTTGGCTATCATTTTTGGGGGGCAGTGTTTTAGACAGAATATATATGATGGAAAGATGGGACTGGTTAATTTGTGTTGGAAATTCAGTAGCCACTCACTGCACAACACAAGATCCAGGGGGCGTGGTTGGATCTACATCTAGGGGGTGGAGATGGGTGGGCATCAGGGAGTGGAGACGGGTAGGTTTAGGTATATATGAGGTGGGAGGAGTTGGATCTGCATCCAACCTCGCCCCATGGATCTTGTGTTCTGCAGTGAGGACCATCTCCGGAAATTATCAAAACTACAGCACGTACAAGTGGATGAAAATATGATCCATTACTGCCACCTGCTGCTGGTTTATATTATTGAGACGTAGAGGAATGGTCAAGGCTAACAGCATATTTAAAGTAAATGCTCACACAACACACAAATGTTAAATAAAAAATGATAGTTTTGTTTTTTATATGTGTTTATCGAGTCAAACATGAGCGTCGATTATAGGTCTGGCACTCTATTTGGTCAGTGCATCATCTTTCATGTATTATCTCTTTCTTTTCTCTCTCTCTCAGTACGGATGGAGGAATAAGTAAAGGAGCGACTGTGGGTGTGCTGCTGGATTTCTCTCGTGGGATTCTGTTGTTTTTGATAAATGATGAGCAACAGGGACCCGTTGCCTTCAACACACTGGAGGGCACGTACTACCCGGCCATCAGCCTCAACCGCAATGTTCAGGTAACATTCATTTCATTACTTCACTTCAAGCATTTTAGTACACCTCAGCATACTTTTAAAGGGAGTAATGCAAAAAGTATACTTGAAAGAATATACTTAAGTGAAAACTAATGTAGTGAGATCTGTGTGGACTGTGTGATGATATAACACACTTCCTTCTTTCTGCTTTCAAAAAGTTATATATATACTAATATACACCAAAAGGCTTTTCTGAGTGATAATTTTTGTGTGTGTTTCTTTTCATAGGTGACTATTCATTCTGGGCTGCCTATTCCTGATTTTTATACACCTGGAGAATCTGAAGGTGCAGGCTCAGTCTGCTGAAGAGTCATTACACACTTATATACATACGTACACACACGCACAGACAAGTGCACATGGATTCAGCTGTGAGTACTTGGCGGGGGAATTGCTGCTGACAGTCATTAATATGTTTTAACAAGGTCTGAGAGTTCTGAAATGTAATCGGACCTGATATATGTGAGGGTTAGGGTTAACTCAACCCTAACTTAAACCTAACCTTAACTCTGACCCTGATGTATGTGAGGTAAATTGATATTGAAATTCTTGAATCATTTTCTTCTCTCTTTCTTACACTTTTTCTAGATATGATTATTATTATCGATGTTGTCATTGTTGTTTTTATGGAAAAGGTGCTCATGGATGTGAACTCCCAGATTACTGGATATTAACAGATGTCTGTCTGTTGCTTCATGATAAAATCCTCTGTGTGAAGTTAAGCTTAGACATAAGTTACTGATGTGTTAGACCTTAGAGGATGCATTTACATTACATAGAAATGTTCTGTTGCATATAAAGGTGATTTTAACTGCAGATGGGGACAGAAATTAGAGTTAAATATCTAATATTACAACCTCCTCATGCATATTACGCCATAGTTAATGTTATATATCCTAAACCCTAGCCTGAAACTCAAACCCTGACCCAAACCCGATATTTCCATCCTTCCGCATTCACAGTGGATGAGCGAACATACAATCTGGACGTATTAGACAATGCCAGAATGAGCTGAATGTGTGTCAGTGAGGAGGTAATGGCTTTCTGTTTGTTTAACAGAATAGAAAACACTAATTGGGACAAATACATGCACACATACACACACACAGGCATTTTCACAGCCTTGCGTAACGTATTCTGGAGAGATGAGAATGAATAAAGCTTTTGTTTCTCTCTCTCTGTTTTATTTCTCCTTTGCTGCCTCGAATCCGCACAAGCTAAACGCAAATGCTAAACAAATAACTGGTGCTGCTTATGTTCAATGTGAAAAAATATTGCAATATTAAAGAATAGAGCTGCAAATCCAAAAGAGAGAAACTTTAAACAAGACAGCATACATTGTAGCTGCTTGAAGCATTGGCTATTAGTTTACCATAAAGGATGTACTTTTGCATTAAGAAAAATATTTAAAATCCCACTGGTGGGGTTAAAATATGGGGCAGGTGCTGTACTTTATCTGTTTGTTGAGCAGGTGGTTTATGCTCAACAAACAATTGAATGTTTGGGTGCAGTGAGGGAAAATTTCACCCATTGTAAATTGTATTTTTTCATAAATTAATCCCAATATAAGAAATGTATTATTATTATTACTATTGTGTCTGAATTGTTGTAATCTGTAAAGTTCTATGCTCAATAAACTGGATTAGGTGCAATATAAAACTGTCTTCTGTCATTTCCCTTCCAAAACACTTTGTGCAAATTTGCAACGGCAAATCTTTTTATTTCTGTTTACGTTTTAAATCTTTGTAGTGGTTTATATAATTTAAATAATTTAATTATTACTTTACAGTTACAATATTATTAAGAAGCAATAATAATTTAAATATTTTTCAAAAATCTTAGGTCTGATAGACATTTTTGACTGAAGCCCTATAAAAACATCAAAATGAATTTTAATTAAAAAACTGAAAACATGTTCATCATAGAAGATGTGTATTCAAGTGACTGTGTTAGCTGTATTATTATGTATTTTTAATGTCAAGTCATTGATTCATACACTGTATGTTTACCATGGTTAAAAAAGTTCAATAAATCCAATGAGAGAGAGAGAGAGAGAGACTTTCTGCTCCTCCCTCTGTGCCTCCTATAAAAATATGGGGCTCGTGACCCCCGGTGTTCGGTGTAACCGGTGATCTTCAGGATGGCGACTCCTCTAACGGACCAGGAGAAGCGAAAGCAGATCAGCATCAGAGGGATCGTCGGTGTGGAGAATGTGGCAGAGCTGAAGAAAGGCTTCAACCGCCACCTGCACTTCACGCTGGTCAAAGACAGGAACGTCGCGACGCCGCGCGATTATTATTTCGCGCTCGCGCACACGGTGCGTGATCACCTGGTGGGCCGCTGGATCCGAACACAGCAGTTCTACTATGAGGCCGACCCCAAGGTGAGTCCGGGGGAAAAAAAGTAATTTAGAAAGAAGTCTCGTGGTAACTTTTGTTTGAAACTTTTAGTCACAGCTAAAAATTAATTATCGAAATGAAATATAATTTGGAAAATATTTGAATTGCATTACGTTAACAGTGTATCATTTTATTAGAATATAAGAAAGATATTTTCACGTTAACATATTGGTGATGGTTTTACCAATACGAAAAAAAGTTGTTGTTTTTTCACTTTTAATTATTATGAGATTAACAGGTTGTAGTGAAGCTGTCGGAAAGGTTAATTAAGTCAGGTGCTTAAATTTTTGAAACATAATGCATTACAAGTAGGTTTTAATAATGTATTTGTTCCAGCTGTTTGTAATTATTACCAGGATTCAGACTATCATGATAAACCTGGATATATAAGAGAATTTTAAATGTATTAAAAACTAATAATAATAATAATATTTTAGAGTAGGCAACTTATTGTGATTTCCAGTCCTGGAAAAGTTATGA
Organism: Tor tambroides; assembly: GCA_021397915.2. Lineage (NCBI taxonomy): Eukaryota > Metazoa > Chordata > Actinopteri > Cypriniformes > Cyprinidae > Tor > Tor tambroides. The sequence continues at coordinate 20,113 of JAFVLL020040049.1, read as the reverse complement.
AAATTCATACAATTTTTTTCTAGTTATGCATGGTTTAAGTAAGATCACTATAATTTTTTTTTTTTTTTTTTGTGATGGAAAATAATTTGGCATAATTTGCACCCAATGTACACTCCAAGAATGCTCTGTTTGATTTTTAAATTGTTTATATTTCTGTGTGCTTCAGCGTGTATATTACTTGTCACTGGAGTTCTACATGGGTAGGGCGCTCCAGAACACCATGATTAATCTGGGTCTGCAGAACGCCTGTGATGAGGCTATCTACCAGGTGAGAGAGGACTAAACACTTGTCCATCCATCTGTGTGTCTGGCTTTCGTTAAATCTCTCTTTTTCCTTTTAGCTGGGGTTGGATATGGAGGATCTAGAAGAGATGGAAGAAGATGCCGGATTAGGGAACGGAGGGCTGGGAAGATTAGCAGGTCTCTCTTTCTCTCTTGTTCTCTCTCACACATACACTATACAAATAATTTACCGTATTAATATAAATTAGCGATATTTACTGTGTGTACGCGATCCACAGCTTGTTTTCTCGACTCCATGGCGACTCTGGGTCTGGCTGCTTATGGATATGGGATCCGATATGAGTATGGAATCTTCAACCAGAAAATCAAAGACGGCTGGCAGGTGAATTCACCAAGATGTCCTTAATTTATTAATTAAAAAAGTTCTCATATGCAAGCTTCTGATGTCCTAATACAGTTTGTTATAGTAGTTCTGACCCATATAACAAAAATATATTTGTGGTGTATTTTTAAATATATTTCAGAATACAAAAAATGCCAAAATTGATCACTAATAAAGATTTTAAAATAAATATATTTTAGATACACTTTAGTTACTTATATTTTCTCCAACATTTTTATATGTTTTCAGATATACTGTATTTTTAAATGTATTTCAGAGTACAAAAAGTGTCAAAATATATTGATAATATATATTTAAAAAGCTATTTAAATAAACTTTTCTGTAGGTTTTAGTTACCTATAATTTCTGTATATTTTCAATCTGCTTATGCTAAATTTATCTTTATTTTGCATTTCCACAAAATTCTGGGTACTTTACAGTTTGAGATATTTTGTAGAACAGTGTCTGCATAAAAATCAATGTAAATGGGCCAGGAGTCCACTGCGTTTGTGGTCACTGGCCTGGTGCATGTGAGCTTGTCACAGAGCTGATAATACTGCACCAATAGGGATCTCGTGCCAGCAGTAGCAGGTTGATAAGAAACAGCGGCTCGATTTATTTGCAGAAGGACAGTGATAATGGTGTGTTTGTGCAGTGAAAATGCTCATTTTAAAAAATGCACACACTTGAACTTTAAGCTGCCCTAGATTTGAGTACTATGTCCTCCAGTGCAGACCGGCACTGGTGTCCTCTTTCATCATATCTGTATCATTGTCTGTTAGGTTGAAGAGGCGGATGATTGGTTGAGGTACGGTAACCCCTGGGAGAAAGCCCGTCCTGAGTTCATGCTGCCCGTGCATTTCTACGGCCGTGTGGAAGAAGAGGAGGGGAAGGAGCCGAAATGGGTCGACACACAGGTATCAACACAGTTAAACAAATAAATACACACTTCAAGGATAGCGGTACCCTGGCCGGGTTAGTAAAGCATGTTTGTTGTGTAGGTGGTTCTTGCCATGCCGTACGACACGCCAATCCCTGGATACATGAACAACACAGTGAACACTATGCGCTTGTGGTCTGCACGTGCACCGAACGATTTCAACCTGCGAGACTGTGAGACATTCACACAACAGAATACCAACCCATATTAACTGCAGACATTTATGTGTGATTTTATACAAGACAAACATTATAAAAGTATCTTTTTACTAAAGTCAACTTCAAAATTAAAATGTACCCCATTTCCTGGTCTTATTGTGAACGATTCATCGTGCATAGTATTCCGAAGAAAATGCATTTGTCTTAATTTTTCTTTATTTGTCTGTTTTCAGTTTTTCAACCAGTATTTATCAATTCAAAATGAATGCTAATTAATGTTAAATATTAAATTGAACTCATTTAAATTACTAAATTAAATAACCAGTCAATTTAACCAGTACTTAACAATTTTGAATTAAATTAAATTAAATTAAATTAAAAATTACTATTAAATATTAAATGTCAAATTAAATAAATATTTTTAGTAACCTGAAATAAGTGCCACTGGAATTTATATGTAATAATTCAATGATGAATGTTTTCTTTTCTTTTCACAGTTAATGTTGGTGATTATATTCAGGCGGTTTTGGACCGTAACTTAGCAGAAAACATTTCCCGTGTACTCTATCCAAATGACAATGTAAGTTTTTTTTCACCTTTTTAGTCTGTGTGCTCAGGCAGATTGAGGTTTAAATGGCTTTTCTGCATTCATACTGCATTAGTCTGCATTAATTATTGTGTGCAGAAAATTAGGTTTCAATTATCCAATGTAAGTGCATCAGATGTTTAATCTCAAATCTGATTTCACATGAGATTTTAGCCCAAACACACTCATTTGTAGTTTTTTGACACTGCAATTTGTGGGTGTTGTAGTTCTTTGAAGGAAAGGAGTTGCGGTTGAAGCAGGAATATTTTGTGGTGGCAGCAACTTTACAAGATGTGATTCGGCGCTTTAAGACCTCAGAGAGGAACTGCTCTGGACCGTTGTCATTTGATAGCTTCCCTGATAAGGTCTGTTTTTCGCTAAACACATTTACACTAAACATCTCTCTTGACCCAAAACAAGCATTCCACACTGTTATTCTGCAGGCACTTACCACCCACGCTAGTCACTACATTAGTGCTTTGCATTATGTTATGAACTTTTAAGAAATGTACTTGTGTGATTCTGCATGTGTGTTTGTCAGGTGGCCATCCAGTTGAATGATACTCATCCTGCTATGGCCATCCCTGAACTGATGAGGATATTTGTGGACATTGAGAAACTAGACTGGGACACAGTAAGATTTAAGAATAATTTATGATACACTAATATGAATACTTTTAGTTGTAGTTAACAACAACAACACTAGTTAGGGTCGGTTGTTTTGTTTTGTACATTCATCTTGTGTCGATTTTGTCAAGGCAGTATGATTACTGAAATGAGTTCTTCTGTGTGAGTATCTAGGCCTGGAATATCACTAAACAAACGTTTGCATACACCAACCACACGGTTCTGCCTGAAGCTCTGGAGCGCTGGCCAATCGAACTGATGGAGAAACTTTTACCCCGACACCTGCAGATCATATACAGGATCAACCAAATACACCTGGATGTGAGTACACGTACACCCAGACTCAGGAAAACTGCATTTACTTTATTATTTATGAGCCATTTTTCAGTTAAAGACAGCTCTTACATAGAGGATTTGTCAGTTTAAATTTGTCCTCAAAATAAACCCATATACACACTTACATTTAGTGCAGACACCAAATTAATGCTTTGTATGTGTATGTGCGTGTGTGTGTGTCTTTGTAGCATATAGCATCTCTGTTTCCAGATGATATGGATCGAATCCGCAGGATGTCTCTGATCGAGGAGGAAGGGGGAAAGAGAGTAAACATGGCTCATCTCTGCATTGTGGGCTCACACAAAGTCAATGGAGTTGCAGAGATTCACTCCGACATCATCAAAAGAGACGTGTAGGCCTCTCTATCTCACATGCATACAATCCTACTACATCCCAGTGCTGATATTTTCTTAGTTGAATTTAAATTTGATCATTTAGATTCCAAGACTTCAGTGAGCTGGAACCAGAGAAATTTCAGAATAAAACAAACGGCATCACACCACGACGCTGGCTGCTCCTCTGCAACCCAGGACTCGCTGATCTAATCGCAGAGGTCCAACACACACGTTTTTCGTTCATTTTATAACACATTTTGCCGGTTGATGTTTTTTACGTGTTTCATTTGTGTGTGTTTGTAGGCTATCGGTGAAGAGTATGTGAAAGATCTGACTCACCTGCAGAAGCTGAATGATCTGGTTGATGATGATGCTTTCATACGAGATGTAGCCAAAGTCAAACAGGTTTCATATTAAATTTGTAGATCTTGGTAATCTAGGAGTTAATTTCTTTTTTTCTCCTCTTTATATGTGACCCTGGACCACAAAACCAGTCATAAGTAGCACGAGACTGTTTGTATCAATAGTCAACAATACATTGTATGGGTCAAAATTATCGATTTTTCTTTTATGCCAGCATTCATTAGGATATTAAGTAAAGATCTTGTTCCATGAAGATATTTTGTACATTTTTGATTAGTAACATGCATTGCTAAGGACTTAATTTGGACAACTTTAAAGGCGATTTTCTTAGTATTTTGATTTTTTTGCACTCTCATATTCCAGATTTTCAAATAGGTGTATCTCGGACAAATATAAGTTCAGTTTAAGTTAAGTTAAGTTTAAGTTAACAACTTTATTAATCCCACAAGGGGCAATTCAATATTGTCCTATCCTAACAATAATGTATAAATCTCAATTTCAAAAAATTGACCCTTATGACTGGTTTTGTGGTCCATGATCACATATAATTTTCACATATAATTGAGGTTTTCTGTGGGCATTTCTGACTCGAATGAAATTAGTCAAAAGATTTGTTAATTTTAATTCTAAGTAAGTTCAAGTTCATTTTTTGACACGTTTTTTTTTTTGTGTGTGTAGGATAACAAGCTGAAGTTTGCGCAATATTTAGAGAAGGTGTACAAGGTGGACATAAATCCCGCATCCATGTTTGATGTCCATGTGAAAAGAATCCATGAATACAAACGACAGCTGCTCAACTGCCTCCATGTCATCACCATGTACAACCGTATGTACAGAAAACAAACACGCACTCGCACATATTGATTAAGCTGTCATTTTTATATGTTTTTCAAAATACTTTTCCCAATGTAGAGACTCCTAGAAGTAAACAATGAAAATTCTGTCATCACTGATTTATCTTTGACTCTTTTCTTCTGTGCAACACAAAATAAGATACTGAAGAATGTTCCAACTGTTTCACACACAGGCATCAAAAGGAGCCCCATTAAACCGTTCATACCACGGACTGTGATTATTGGTGGAAAGGTAAAACAAACAACCTTTTCCGAACACACTCACATGCACTGATTTGCAATATGTACATGCTTAAAAGGTTTGGGGTCAGTTAGATGTTTTAATGTTGTGGAAGCAGTCTCTTATACTCACCAAGGCTGCATTTCTTTGATCCAAAATACTGTAAAAACAGTAATATTGTGAAATATTATAAAAGTATTAATTTCTTTCAAAATAAAAAATATTACTAACCTCAACCTTTGAATGATAGTGTATGCTTTACTGCGTATGTTTATGCAGGCTGCTCCTGGATATCACATGGCAAAGATGATCATTAAGTTGATCACCTCCGTCGCTGATGTTGTGAATAATGATCCTGTGATCGGCCGTAAACTGAAGGTCATTTACCTGGAGAACTACAGAGTGTCACTTGCAGAGAAAGGTGACATACACACTCACAACGAATATGAGATTGTTTGCGTAGTGATGGATAAATGTATGATTATCTGTGTTTTATGTGCAGTGATTCCAGCTACAGATCTGTCAGAGCAGATCTCCACTGCAGGTACAGAGGCTTCCGGAACGGGAAACATGAAGTTCATGCTGAACGGGGCGCTGACCATTGGCACTATGGATGGTGCCAACGTGGAGATGGCAGAAGAAGCCGGAGAAGAAAACCTCTTCATCTTTGGCATGAGGGTGGAAGATGTGGCAGAGATGGATAAAGAAGGGTAGGGAGTGAGACGAAGAGATTAAATACGTGGAAATGGATGCTGAGTAAATGTCATGCTATCTTAGAAGACATTAACCATTCCTTTGTGTGTGTGTGTGTGTGTGTGCAGCTATGATGCATTACAATATTATGAGAGTCTTCCGGAGCTGAAACAAGCCATAAATCAGATCAAAAGTGGCTATTTTTCACCAAAACAGCCTGAGATGTTCAGTGATATCATCAACATGCTGTTCCATCATGATCGGTAAAACACAATTACACTTTCTTTCTCAAATTCTTACCCTGCAAACTCTCTCACGCTCTCCAAAACTGTCCCCCCAGGTTTAAAGTTTTCGCAGACTATGAGTCTTACGTCAAGTGTCAAGAGAGAGTCAGCGCTCTGTATAAGGTGAACATTATCAAACAAACACATTTTGCCTAAAAAACATGTCAGAGATTCAGATTGCTTAAAGGGATAGTCCACCCAAAAATGAAAATTCTGTCATCGTTTACTCACCCTCAAGTAGTTCCAAACCTGTATGAATGTCTTTGTTCTGCTGAGCACAAAGGAAGATATTCTGAAGAATGTGGGAAACAGAGCAGTTCTGGGGCACCATTGACTTCCATAGTATTTTTTTTTCCTGCTATGGAAGTCAATGGTGCCCCAAAACAGCCCGGTTACAAACTTTCTTCAAAATATCTTCCTTTATGTTCAGCAAAACAAAGACATTCATACAGGTTTGGAAATACTTGAGGGTGAGTAAATGATGACAGAATTTTCATTTTTGGGTGGACTATCCCTTTAATCCTGCTTCATGTAGTATGAAAACCTTTGCGAAACTTTTGTTCAACCAGAGATTCGGACCATGTCAAACTGGCCAGGTCACATGATTTTAGCAAACAAGACTTTGTAAAAATGGTTTTAACAGTTTTATAATGTAGGTTCAGTTCTGATTAATTTAATGTAATGTAATAAACATGCATGTATAATAAAATACAGACAGTGATAGTTTATTCTTCTAAATCGTCTAATTAGCCAAGTCCTACCTAAAAACACAAACCAACAAACACAAATGATTCATATTTAATGGTATTTAATGATTAGTAGATTATATTTAATAGATTACACTTTCATAATAACTTGTGTAATTGGTTTGTAAAATGTGCCTGTATGCTTGTGTGTAACAGTGAATCATTCTGAGAATTAATTCAGTTGATTCAGAGTTGCTTTGTTTCTCCCATCACTACTTTTCATTTTATTTAACTGAGTGACATTCAGTGACACATCATCATTACACATTTAATGACTCAGTTTGTTAATTTCCAACTCCAAGCTATTTTTTTCTGTGAAACACAAAAGTTGAAATTTAAGAATCTTATGATTTAAGAAGATGTGAGACTTAAGAATGATTACACAATTCTTTTCTATATAGCAACAGTTCAAAGTGACCATGGCTGTCAAGTTCCAAAAAAATTACAAAGAGACCCTAAAAGTGCAGTTAATATAGTTCATGTTGCTCTGTGTTGGACAGGATCAGAGAGAGTGGACTCGGGTGGTAATAAAGAACATTGCAGCATCTGGAAAGTTCTCCAGTGACCGCACCATTAAAGAGTACGCTACTGAGATCTGGGGAGTGGAGCCCACTGACCTGAAGATTCCTCCACCCAGCGAACCCCGTGAAGCTCTGGAGGAAACCGCTCGCGCCCTGCGCAAGAACTGAACACGTCAGCACAGTGTCAGAGGATCATGAAAAGATTTGTTACAGTAATTCATATAACTACATAACTTAGTAAGAATTCAGTTTTAGTTTTTGCTTTCAATTTTTTCTAAAGGAGTGCCTTGTACAAGCAAAAAGCTAAATAAACCTCATATTTTAATTCAACATGAGTTCAACATTGAGTCAGTTGTAAGTCAATATAATGATTTTATGGAAAATGTATAAGAAAAATGAGAACTTGTATAAAAAGAAGAGTGGATGGGAGGCAGAGGACAAAGAGTTTCAAGGGTCAACGTACTGACATTCTGCACTTTTATAGTACAAAAGAAAATGAAATAGATTTACCAGAGCAAGGGCTTGCAACACCAAAGCTGTGGGTTCAGTTCCAAAGAAACACAATGCTAAACAAAACATGCACCACATGCATACACTGTAAGCCTCTAGCAATTAAATGAATACAAATATACACTATTGTTCAACAGTTTGTGGTCAGGATATTTTTTTATTTGAAAGAAAATATTACTTTTCTTGATAACTAATTGATTAAAATATAAAGTCTACTGTCAATTTGATCAATTTAATTAATTCCTTGCTTGCTACTAAAATATGTATGTATATATATATATATATATATATATAAACAGTTGCTTTGAACTGTCTATTCGTGAGAGAATGCTGAAAAAGTATTACAGTTTACACAAAAATAATAAGAGATACTAATAAAATAGACATAAAAGTTGATCGTTTTCAGCTGTGAGATTAAGAAATTGTTTTGGAGCTTTACTATCACAAAAACAAAAGACATTTTGGAATATATTACAATAGAAAATAGTTATTTTAATTAGTTTTACTGTATTTTTAATCAAATAAAAGCAGCAGGGGTGAGCATAAATGACTGGAACTGTGGTGTAGATTGTTTTAGCTCAACAGGTGTGTAGTTCCATCGCTGTCCTGCCGGAGGCGCTGTTGCGCACTGTTTCTGCTCGTCTCCTCCTCTTCCTCCTGCAGGGCCTTTCAAAATCTTCCTGACCGCCCCATTATAACAGACAATGTAGCACACTGACCCGAGCACTCAGCAGAAAGACATCACATTCACAGCTTTAGCTCCGGCATTAGATCCAAACACACACAGAACGGTTCAGTTTGAGGGCGAGCTCCGGATCAAACTAATGGACTTATAGCCGAATAACGGAGAGACAGCGCGCATCTGTGAAACCGCCGGGTAAGTTATGTTCTGATGGGTTTAACTTTGACTTTATCATGCACAAATCACAGACATCTCACTCATAATAGATCCATGCATTCATTCGGCATTAAACTTTAATATTATTTGTCCTGCATGTGGTTTGAGTTTGTGCCGTGATTTGATTTGGCGATTCGTGACTGCAATATTGAAGTCCAGAACTTTGTTTCTTGACTTGTCTTTCACCACAAAACATGTTAGATAAACGAAGTGAAAAGGAAGTGTCAGTGATCTTAGTATGGGTGTGTATTTTGCGTTTTTAATGGTGTGTTTGTGTGTTTAATGTTGCTGTGTGTATGTGTTGCTAAGAGTCTCTGTTATGGACTGATGACCTCGATCATCTGAGATTGCAGAACTGTGGCCATGTGAGATGAGGGAAGTAGTTTTGGTTTTCAACAGGTTGTGGCATTGTTTCTGTAATGACTTTAAATGTTTAAAAGCCATGCAAAACTAAGTGGAAGCAGAGTTAGACACCACAGTGATGGAATGAGCCTTCTGTCTGCAACTGAATCAAACCATCTGTTCATTTAAATGACTCTGATGATCAGTCTGCTGTGTGTCTGTCATTGTTCTCCTTTGTGTCTGTCTCCCTGCTAGACACTTGTGTCATGCTGAAATCTCTGATTGCTGATTAGTAGTGGATTGTTGAAATGCTGATAATTTTTCAGTTTATAAAGTGATTTATTACAAAGAGACTTCTCAGATTTTTCTTATTCTATTCTAGCCCTAAATGGGACTTGTTGCCATAATATATTATAACAGAGCGTCAATAGGTGCTGCTCGAACGTGGCCAACAATGCAGACTTTGACCTATACAATTTGATATTGTGTAGTATAATTTTTTTGGAAAATATAAAATGTATTCTGGCAATACATTTGTTGAATTGTGCTTTCTTGTGTGTTATTTACATGGTAAACGGTTCCCGTGATCATAGAAAACCTGCATATACGTGACCCTGGACCACAAAACCAGTCATAAGTCACACGAGTATATTTGTAGCTATGGCATGTATAATTTATGCCAAAAATCTTTAGGATATTAAGTAAAGATCATGTTCCATGAAGACATTTTGAAAATTTCCTACTGTAAATGTATCAACTTAATTTTTGATTAGTAATATGCATTACTAAGAACTTCATTTGGACAACTTTAAAGGCGATTTTCTCAATATTTTGAGTTTTTTGCACCCTCAGATTCCAGATTTTCAATAGCTGTATCTCGGCCAAATATTGTCCTATCCTAACAAACCATACATCAATGGAAAGCTTATTTATACAATTTTAGATGATGTATAAATCAAATCAATTTCATTTCAGTTTCAAAATTGCCCTTTATGACTGGTTTTGTGGTCCAGCGTCACATATATAAGGTTAAAATTGTGATTTCCAAATGTGGAAATATCATAATTTACAGTGATGCATATGGCAAATGAAATTAATACAGTAATAAGGTTAGGCTCATTTTAATTAATTAGTCAAATACAAAGATGTCTGTTAAATTTATTGCAGTTATGCTCAGTCCAAAAATATTTCTATGTAAACAAAAAAAGCCAATTATATCTCAATTTATTAATCTCAATTATAAAACATAAAATTAATTATGAATAAAAATTTAATTAATAAAAGAAAAAATGAGTATCCAGTTATCACAAATGAAAGGAAAAGTCTTAGAAATATATTGGTTAAAGGGTTTGGTTACCCGTTTATAGCTACTTTTGTATTTTAAAAATGGTCTGATTATTGATTATTGATGTGATTTAATAGTATTAGGCATATATGGATGACCCTGTCTGTACATTTATTTTATGTTTAGAAAAAAATATCCCTCAAAATCAATTTCACATATTACCTCGTCCAAATATCTGAGTGACTCTGAATCTGTTCTTCCTGAATAGAGGGACACCTGGCCACTCTCAGGCGTCCTTGTAAGTGGCCGGTGATGATGTCGTTGACAAGGAGCAGATGGACACCAAACCCCTCCCCTTTTGTGCGTGTGTGTGTGTGTGTGTGTGTGTGTGTGTGTGTGTGAGAGAGAGAGAGAGAGAGTGTGCACCATCCACTGAAGAATAATAAATGAATACACACACTTATATGCTTGTAAGGCTTTCAGAGGGGTCAGGTCTCCTTGGGACAAAAGACACCTGCGGCCGAGTGTGTTTGATTGTGTTCATCTCAGATGTTATAACTTGTGTGTCCTGACGTTGGCCTCTCTCATCTGTGTTCTGCTCTGCATTTAGCCCACAGATCTCATCTCTTCCTGAGCGGAGGGATTGTGTGTGTCAGAAATAGTGCTGTAGGTCTCTCCATTTTTGTGGCTCAAGCTTTGTTCCATCTTGAACCTTATATACTCTTAATAGCCATGAGCACAAATCCTAAGCTCAAGGAAATGATGTAAGTCTTAAAAGTAATAGAAACTGAGTCATAAAATATGTCTTTGATTAGATATTGTTGGTTGTGTCTGCCTTGAGTAAAACAAGCATAAAAATGTATGTCCCTAATATACTGATAATTATTTTATTACGTTATGGCTGATAATTGACAATTGATAAATGAAAGTTTATTAAAATACACTTAAATAAATTGCACAAAAATACTAAAAAGTAAAATCAGTTTTTTTTATGCTACAAGTAAATTTTGGTATCAACATTATAATATTTAGTATGAACAAAAGTACAAATTTTGAGATTTAAAGATTACATTTAACAGTGTTAAATTACTAGTGTCTTTTAAAAATCAGTTGATAATGTTTGTTAAAAAGTATAAAATTATCATCTATTTTATTATTATAAATTATCTATTAAAATTATTTATAATATCTAATAATCTAAATATAAAAACAGGAGAAATGGGCATGCATAATTAAACACTGATGCATTTTAAAAATCTGTAATATTGGCCAATAACTTGTAATGTACAGATATGTTGTGCATCCCTAATAAACATAATACTATACATGTATTATTTAAAAAACTAGTACCGCTTATAAAAATGGAAATATGCCCAGTGATGTAAAAGATATCTATATACTCCTTATACAACTGAAAAAGTTATGGAAATCCATTAGTTAACTGTGGGAATGTTGTTCTGCTGTTATGAAAGCTGTAGTCCTTTAATGGCTGACAGCCAATACAGCCTCCTTGTTAAAAGTGACCGGTGTGAGTGTGTCAAGCATTTGCGCTCGAGCTCGTTGTTGCTCTTGTCCATTTTTTTTTTTGCTGCTCACTCTGGTTATTGATGGCTCTTTCTGCATCCTTGTGTTTTGAACAGGAATATGTCGGAGTTATTGTGAGTGTGGAGGTGAACTATCTGCCTGAGTAAGCTGAAAGTCAGTGGATGGGGATGTGTAACTCTGTCTGTGTCTCTGTAGGAAAGGCTCATGGATGGCGCGAGGGACCAGTATGAGGAACGATTGAAAGAGGTGTTTGAGAGTTTTGATGGCAGTGGTTTGGGCTCTCTGAGTCCTGAAGAACTGACCGATCTCTGCCGGGCCCTTCAGCTGGAGGAGAACACACTGAACACACTCTTACACACACTGCTGGAGGACCAGATCCATGCACGGGTGAGAGACCACATGCGTTATTTGGATTTTATTTCTTTTAGTGACATTTTCTGGTATTATTTAAGTCTTTTTTTTTTTTTTGAGTGTGTGTGTGTTAATTTTAATGCTGAGGCATTAAATACTGTTAATGGTCAGGAGAATTTGAGCGTGGTTTACATTTCAGAAACTTTGTATTTTGTTCAAAACCCAAACCAAACAACCTTTTAGAGCATCTATAATTAGAAACTGTATAGTCTTGATAGACACTGATAAAAAGAATAGTGATTAATTGCTACTGTTTTGATTTTTCAGGTCGATTTTGAACATTTTAAGGATGCGCTGATCCTTGTGTTATCAAGCACAAACACAAATGATCCAGAAGAATGTCTTGAACAACCAGGTAACATCCTCATAAGATCTCGCCTGGTAACCAAAATGTTGTAGATTTAAACCATATAATGAACGGACATCATTATGTCATTGATCATTAAACTTAATAATTTTAGATTATTGGCATCAAGTAACCTTGCTTGCTAGAACCAATATTGTGTAAAAAGAGCAGTTTAAATCCTCAGTTTGATGAATGTCTCATTAAATTGTATAGAAATTCCATTATAAAAATATAATCATCTTTGGATACTATATATATATATATATATATATATATGTGTGTGTGTGTGTGTATTTACTATAATTGACATTGGACACACAGATTTTAATGCAGGTTGTAATCAAATGGTTCTGCTCAGCATTTAGAAATCATGATGTAATAGAGAATGTATTAAAAACCAGACAGCCTGAGCTGAGGGAGGATGTAAGGTTAAATCTGGATTAAGGAGGATTATTCTGAGAACAGTGAGAGTGTAAATGAAGTCTATTCTAGCTTAAAACAAGCTCTTCTCTAATTATGACATCTTACAGTTCATGATAGTAGCCAGGGCATTGCTATGCGGTTGCTACAAGTGTTTGCCTAATTATAAGCAATAGAAATAGTGATGCTTGCCTTAGCAAACATTATTTCTTCATGAATCATTTCTGCTTAATACCTGGTAGACAGTATTTATACGCACAGTGTATGTGTTACCTTGGGCCTCAAACAAAACTTGGCATTCATCGTTCATTCATGCTCTCGATTGAGTTTCAATCACAGGTTTCTAAGGTGAACGATAAACAAATGGTTCACAGATTTTGTTTCTAAAAACGTGCCGGACGTTTCGGACTCTTATCAAAATATGCCACTGGCTTGACTGTTGCTAATATATCATGAATGATCCGGTAACGAAATCTGCAGACTTTATGGTATAGTTTGACTAAACGCTATGCTGCCCATAAACACTACTCTTCAAACGTTTGATGTCAGTAAGATTAAAGTATATATAATATACTTTAAACCAGCAAGAATGCATTAAATTGATCAAAAGTGATAGTAAGTAAATTAATAATGTTACAAAAGATTTATATTTCAAACAAATGCTGTTCTTTTGAACTTCAATTTGTCAGCGTATCCTGAAAAATGTACCATGGTTTTCACAAATATATTAAACAGCAAAACTGTTTTAAACATTGATAATAATGTTTCTTTAGCGCTAAATCAGGATATTAGAATGATTTCTGAAGTATCATGTCACACTGAAGACTGGAGTTTGCCAGCACAGGAAAAAAAAATTACATTTTAAAATATTTGTAATATTTCACAGTATTATTGTTTTATGGTATTTTTGACCAAATAAATGCAGCCTTGGTGAGCAAAAAACATTTTTAAAAATCCTACCAACCCCAAACCTTTGAACAGTAGTTTAGTTTGTGTTTCAGGATATTTTCTGTGTGTCTTCAATTATTTAAGAAGTTAATTTTTTACAGATATGTGGTCATTAGACATCCCTTGAGCAAAATTTGTGAAAGAGTAGCAAGTATTTTGAAAGAGTTGAGCTCTTGTTAGATGTTACTGTGGAGGAATGCATTTATTTTTGTATAAATGTTGTAAGAATTCTTTATCTCTCCCCTAGATTCCCCAGAAGTCCAGCCACGTTTTGTAAAGGGCAGTAAGCGCTATGGCCGCCGCTCTGCTCCGGAGTTTATTCACACTGATTCACACACACAGGCTGAAGATGAGGAGGAGAAGGATGAAGATGCTCAAGAGAGCAATGACAGGACTGTACCCAGGAAACGTGAGGTAACAAACGCTCACACAAATAACAATGAAGCGTAAAGGTTAAGCCACATTCTTCTCTTTTAGAATCATCCATATCTGAATACACAGATAATGCTGAAGGTTAAAGTTGTGATTTTCCTTCAGAAACAATCCAAATTATTCAGCCGCAACTAACTCCAAAAGACACAGTCTTGTGTGTGTGTGTGTGTGTCTTTGCCCTCTGCTCTGACAGCAGTTAATGAGATTTCAGACTCTCAGAAGAGACACCCCACTTTAAAGCAAAATATCAAGCAATGACATCTCACGTTGAAAAGAATTTTATCAAATTCATGCTGGCTTGTGTTTGTGAGCTTTTGTGTGTGACTCTGGCCACGCTTTCCAGCAGGTGCACATTAATACACACTGCTGCGCAGAGCTCTCTCTGATAGTCCGGTGTGTGAACAATCCTCCGGTTCTACAACAGCAGATGTGCAGGGGGTGTGTTTGGGGGGGGGGGGGCTTTCTATTGACGAACAATGACCCTTCCCCACCCCCTGAATTCCAATGCACGTATTTTCCATCTGCTCCCTGCACCCCCAGAAATTCACTCTGTCCATATTTCAACACACACACACAATGATCTTGACCAAACAATAGGGAAGTAGTTGATTGAGTGGCTTTTTAGTTTCACAACCTGTGGCTAGTTTTGCATAAGTAGTGTGTATGTGTGTGTGTGTGTGTGTGTGTGTATATATATATATATATATATATATATATATATACACACACACTATATTATTATTATTTTTTTTTTTTTAACTTTTAGTTTTTAATTTGGTTAGCATTTATTAATAATAAAAATAATAATAATAATACTGTTATCATATATTTAACTCTGAAAGATTATTTTTTGTTTTTTGTTTACCAAGGCAGCATTTATTTGATCAAAAGTACAGTATAGACAGTAATTCTGTGAAATTCTTTTTTTGAAAAAACTTTTCTGTTTTAAGATATTTTAAATGTAATTTGGCAAAGCTGAATTTTCACCAATTTAGTAATATTATCCTTCATGAATCATTCTAATATGTTGATACAAAATCAATAAACATTTCTCATGACTATTAATATTGAAAACAGTCATGCTGCTTAATAATTTTTCTGGAAAGTGTGCTACCTTTTTTTTTCTTCAATACAACGTTCAGCATTGATTTGAAAATAGCAGTTTTTGGAATGTTGTTAGTGTCACTTTTCATCAATTGAATGCATCCTTTATGAAAAAGCATTAAGTTCATTAAAATTAAATAAATAATAATGAAATCTTTCCACAAATTTTTGAGCCATAGTCCATATGTGTTAAACCTTGAGTAGATTATAAAATACAGGCAATTGTTTTGATATTAATTCATTGACAGTTAGTAATCCTTAACGATTACATTATTTATAATAAACAATCGTTCAATCCACAATTTAATCATGAACCTATCTTGTTAAAATTGTAGTAGAGCTTAAGTTTACTTCTTTATTGAGATCATCTGCTTTTTTATTGTTGCTCAGTACTGCCCCTCCTGGGGGTGTGATTATCAGTGTTTTTTATCTGTGCATTTTATTTTTTACAGCGCTGGAATGCTGACATAAGCATTTCTGAAGAGTTTGAAGCAGAAGGTGAGTTTAAATACTCTTAAAAAATAAATAAATAAAAATCTTCCCTTATGCAAGACATTTACATTGGATTGTGTGCAGGTCAGCTGCACCTCTGGAACCCAGATGAACCCAGCACACCACGTGGCAATGCATTGCCACTCTGTGACATGGAGGAGCGTTTGCATAACGCTTGCCATCAGCTCTCTCTACCCATAAATGGCACGGCCACCCTGCAACAGCTACACACACTCTGC
Source organism: Tor tambroides (assembly GCA_021397915.2). Classification (NCBI taxonomy): domain Eukaryota; kingdom Metazoa; phylum Chordata; class Actinopteri; order Cypriniformes; family Cyprinidae; genus Tor; species Tor tambroides. The sequence continues at coordinate 3,853 of JAFVLL020040049.1, read as the reverse complement.
CAGCACATAGGCATTGAGGTATTTTCCACGATGAACAACCTGAGATGCATTAAGTGGTTAAGTAGATCATGTTAACACAGCTCCTGTGTGTTTTTGAATGTTCCCAGGCAGGTGAGGATCTGTTGCAGTGTGGTGATGAAAGCGCAATAGATGTGCAGGAGTTCATCTCATGCATAATAAACCACAGCAAACCACCCACACCTTCAGCATCTACACCCTACAGACAATTAAAGAGACTCCATTCCACTCAGGTAGTATACAATAATAGGCTATGTGCAAAACATGCCTAAATAGAAGTGTTAAACCTCTTTTCTCCATCCTTCTCTTTCTTCCAAGTTTGATGAGTCGGGTCGAAGGATCTCATGTGCTTTGAGCAGTACAATCGGTCTGCAGGTGTTTTCGGATTTGGATGATGGATCGGGACACGCTCCTGTGGAAACTCTGCTTTACAGGTGGATGGAAGAGGGAGTGGACAATAGCTCAGAGATCTTACAGGTAACACACACAGACTGAGTGTCTACACAACTCTGTATTTCAACTGAGATATTTGTAATAAGCTTTTATATGTGTGTGTCTGTCTGTAGGCTCTGGATTTTAATCTGGAAGGTAAAGTGAATCTGTCTGAGCTGACTGTTGCTCTAGAGAATGAGCTGCTGAGCACTAAGAACTCTATCCACCAGGCGGCGCTAGTGAGCTTTAAGGCAGAAATCAGACATCTGCTGTGAGTCCATGTATTTGAACTGGTGCATTTCAACTCTCACAGCTCACTCATGCTTGCTCTAGAACTAGAGCTGCTCCAGCGTACTACTGCATGACTCATATTATTAATTTATATGATCATCAAAATAATTCCTTAAATCTAGCTTACACCAGTTCATTATTCTAACTCACTCTAGAGAATTTCAGCTATTCACTCTGCATCACACTAGATCATTTCAGTTTGCTATTCACACACTCCATCTCATTCTACTGTTTCTCAACCAAGGGGCCGGGACCCACTAGGAGGCCTTACCACAATTCCAAGGGAGGGGGGGGGGGGGACAAGATAGCATAAAATGACTTAAAATAAGGCAAAATATTTAAAGAAGTTAATACAGCTAAAAAACAAGATGTAAACTAACATTATATTTCGTATTTTAATTTGTTACCTCAACAACACATTTTTAAGAATCAGTATTCCCACAGGACAACCTGGATAAGAGAATTTTAAGTGCTATTTCTATATATAAAATATATATACTGAAAGTGTCTTATAAATTAATAAAATATTAATTAGCTTTGGTAATTCATATATAGAATTAATGTTTTTCTAGCTATGTCAAGCTGTAAATTATTTTAGTAATATCCCTCCAGCTCTTTTTCTTTTTTTTTTTCATATTTTACATATGACAACAGTTTTATAAAGAAAAAGTGAAAAAATACATTTTCTTGCTCCAACAGAGCTCCCCAACCCCACTGCACCATTATTATACATTGTTACATACATTGTTATGCACACTTTTAATCTCTATACCATATTGACCTGGAAAGGCGTGAGAAGGAGAGGATTCGCTTTGATCTGGACAAAGCAGAGAAACTGAAATCTCAGCTGGCGTCTGAAGTCGATGACCACCATGCTGCCATTGAGCGCAATAACGAACTCAACCTCCGGTAACCTTTCACCTTCAATCAGCTGCCCTTTTTCTTTTGTTCATAAATGAACCCAAATTATTTTATACTCCAGAAAGCTCTTATAGATTTAAGATTCTCCAAACCAATTACTGCTCTGCCTGTCATCTGTGATGTTTTCCACGATTATATCTGTGTTTACCTGCAGAAATTGCTGCATAAACACAGAAGGCTCGTTCTGTGGACATTGATGGTCTATGCATGTGGTTGTGAGCATGTGTGTTTATGTCTATGCATGCAATTTAAACAGGAAGTTGGAGCAGGAATATAAAGAGAGTATGACGGCTCTGAGAGCAGAGCTTAGTAAAGAGGTGGAGCTTGTGCAGCAGCAGGCCAATCAGCAACGAGAAGAGCTTGAACAGGAAATTGGCAAGATGAGAGACGATGAAACCTTCCTGCGAGAACATCTATCTCTCACCATTAAAGTAATCAGCATTTTGCATTGAAGTGTTGTTTTGTGAAAACCATGAATTGCCTGCTACATGTTTACATCACATTCCTGTCAGCCTATCATTTTAATTGGATTTGAATTGCAAAATGTATTGTATATGTTTGTATTCAATAACTTTATGTTGTGTAGGAGAATGGACGTCTGGAGTCTGAGCTCATTGAGACCACAGAGAAACTGGTGGAGGCAGAAAACCAGCTGAACAAAGTACAAAAAAGCCTGGACGGTGTTTTGAAAGAGAAGGTATTGGAATTAGCACAGACACAGACATCCCTACTGACATGAGGAGAAACATGCAATAGTATGTCAATAGTAACATCACCTCAGACACACCTGTCTTTCCTGACATCACTTACTCAAGCCTGCTGACATTACAGACACATCTTTCAAATTATTTAGATCAGGTCTTGACAAATGAATAAACATTGTTCTAGTTATGCCAAACTCTAAAATATTTTCTATTGTAGAAACTGTGAATACATATATTTTTGAAAATCCCCATCTAGTAAATCATGAACAATAGGAAAATTCTTTTGTGTGTAGTTTGGTGATTTGGATCCAGACAGTGCAGAGTTTTATCAGCAGGAGGAGCGTCTGAGACAGCTGCGCAGGAACTACGAGGAGCAGTGCAGGGTCTGTAACTTCTCTGTTTCTGTTTACTTTCCTTTTTGTTTCAATCATAGCTCTGTTATACATAGTTCTATTATACTGTCTCACTCAAATTCATATCTATAACTGTATGTGTATTGTAGGAGTTGCAGGATCGTATAGATGAGCTGGAAGCTCAGCTGGAGGAATATCAGACTTTAGGCCACACACCCACAACACGTCCCGGACTGAGTCTGTCTGATGAACTGCCCAGCAAGAGTCCAGTCCCAGGTAACATGCATGTCTGCTCATACTCAATACTCATCGATAACACTAAATGCTTGCAGTTGGTGTCCATCTTCTGTCACTCAGCTGTGCTGTTGTGTGTGTGCATTTGTAGGTTCTCAGGAGCAGCAGCCATTAAACATGAGTCTAGAGACCGAGATGTTACTGGAGCAGCACAAACGAGAGATAGAAAATATCAGGGCAATGGTGAGACACGCACGTTCATACTAAAACTAGGGGTGTCCCCGACTAAGGATTTTCATAGTCGAATCGGAATTTTCGAATCTTGCCGATAGTCGAATCATATGTTTGGGGGCGGGGCAAAATACATTACCAAGAGTCAAGTCAGACATTCGACAGTCATAATTACTGACGTTAACACAGGGAAAATGTGTAACGGACGCCTCACAGATACAAAAATAATGTTTTATGTTTTGATTAAAAGATAGTTAACATTAAACGTCAGCGAAACCCTAAGAATTCACAACATTTTTTACAATAGTGCTCTCATTAAAACATTATAGGCCTATGTGACAGTATATTAATATTCTGCATTTCAGTTTTGAGCTGCGTGCTCTGAAGATGAGCAGTAGAATGAAGCATTTGATTGCAGGTTTTTAATCAATAGGATTTAACTCATCATTTATCTCATATAGAATACGGTTCGTTATTTATACAACATAACGTTAATATTACAACTTATAAGCTATCCGCACAAAATGTCCCGAATGCACGTCATGAACGTGTCTGCGCAGCTCTGAATGAACTCCTTTTGTGTACGCGTTCTTCACGCAACAATGCGCAGAAACACGGCAACTAAACTCTAAAAATTCACAGCGTTTTATTAGAATAAATATACATACA
>JAFVLL020040048.1:0-27296 GCA_021397915.2 Tor tambroides | reverse complement strand
TTATTAATTAATAATTATTTTAAAAATAATAATAGATAATATATAAGTAGTATTTCACATTTAATGACAATTTATGCCATTTATTAAAGCTAATTTATTAAATCTAAATTATCCAGCAAAAAGACTAGCTTCACTTTTTTCAGGTCAAAATGTAGGTCAAAATATTGCCTATTTTACCAGTATGAATTTAATCTTGGACTGTATTAAAACTGTATTAGGATTAACAAAAGAAAACCTTGCTGTGTCCTCTCCTTTATTAAAAATCTTTTTGAATAAATAGATTTATAATCTTATTTGTTTAGCAACTTCATACTAAAGTAGTGGTTCTTTGATCTAGTGATGCATTTGTTCAGATCTCTATTGCTGATTATGAGCAGCAGTAAAAGCGAGTCTTGTCTTAGTAAGCATCAGTAAGTATGTTGCTGAGTGTTGTTGGGTGGGATCCATTAGGGGTGTTTGATGGTCATTTCACCCGAACCACTCTTATGCAGGGTATGACAGTGTTAATGGGTGCTGATGGCTGCTGTGAGAGTGATGTGTTCTGAGTAATGCACGCTTTACTTCCTCCACTGATCTCATGCGCTTAAAGAGGAAGTTATGCACTGATTCTACAGGCGACATGAGCGCCGTAGTGAATCGTGGCATGACATGTCGAAATGTGACAGTCTCGGGAGCTTGATGACATGGCCTCTAAGCATTATGGGAAAGTTTATGTTGATGCTTCTATAGAAAACCCATTTAAAGGGTTTGGTCTGCCACTTCCCTCCCCCATTGCTTTCTGCACCAATCTGTAAAAAAATCAAGCAATCAAGTAGAAGATGAGATGAAAGATGAGCACTGCAGCTATTTAGAAAGAGAAAGTTATAGAAATGGAAAGAAAAAAAGAGCAAAACAGGAAATAGTAGTAGTAAACCCCTTTTTAACTCTTTCCCTGCCAGTGTTTTTTTAAAGTTACCAGCCACCGGCACCATTTTTGATCTTGAATATTCATGAATATTTTGTTGTCTGAATATCTGATCATGCAATATGTCAAAAGAAAGAACAAAGCCTCTGCTTTTAAACAAAACTGTTTTGTTCTAGCTTAAAGCACTTTTTTTATAAATACTTGAATGTGGGCAAGTTGCATTAAAAAAATTAAAATAAAATATAAATAAATTAAATAATTTAAAAAAAAATAGTGCTGTCAAACAATTAATTGCAATTATTCGCATCCAAAATAAAAGTTTTTGTTTACATAATATATGTGTGTGTACTGTGTATATTTATTATGCATATATATAAATACACACACATACAATATATATTTTGAAAATATTTACATGTATATATTTATATTCATATAATTTATATTATATACAAATAAATTTAATATATAAACAACATTTGTATTAAATATATAAACATGCATGCATGTGTATTTATAAATATATATAATAAATATACACAGTACACACACATATATATTATGTAAACAAAAACTTTTATTTTGGATGCGATTAATCGCAATTAATCATTTGACAGCACTAAAAATATTTTGAACGAAAAGCTAAGAAATTGGTGGGGAAAAAGTTAATGTCAAAGTTAATGACATTATCACAAACAAACAAATAAAAAAACAAAAAAAAAAACAACAACTAGCTAGAACATTTTTGCCACCTAAAACATAAACAAAAAATACAAACATCTAATCTAGATTACTGTTCACTAAAACGATGTAGAATATGCCCTTTATTGCCAGTGTGGATAAACAAGCATATATGAGAAAGAGATCTGTGTGGCCTTCAGCATATAGAACAATCTATTAAAGATGAGAAACCCTCCTTCACAGGCAGAGGCTGGCATTTCTCTCAGGATTAAGATCGCAAACTCGGATTGAAATGGAAAATTAAAGTGGGCGATGAGGATTAGGGGTCATATAAGATGTGCTGTAGCTCTAATCACTGTCTCTAATAATCCAGCAATCTTCCTCACAGCAACAACACAGCTAAAGTTCAATACTCCGGCGCCGATATCTGCAACGGGATTCAGCGCTTTAATATTCAAGGCACCAGTGATGCTCTCTCCTATGTAATACAGGCTGAAAGACTTTGGTTCAGTGCATTTGTTCTGTTTGCTCTCCAGATGGTGTGAACGAGGGCTGAGCGGGACGACTGTAGTACTGATGTACAACTGCTTTAGGTTATTCACCCATGACAGCAATAAAGTAATGCAATAATGCAGAGCAGGACGCATCCCAAACTAGTCAAAATGATTCAAAAATCAAATGGCATTAAATGGTGTAAAGCAAAGCAGAGTAGTTGTGTACAGTATTTGATTCAAAAATAAGCACCGAATTTGCTATATATACCATTACGGTAATGTAAAACTACTTTTTGTGTGAAAAACAGAAATATTTTGAACTGAAGAACTGGAAACATTCAGATTCATGAGCATGAATTTGAATTTGATTTGCCACAACACACAGGAAACTGAAATAGAAATTAAATTGAAATGAAATGATTATCTATCATCCTTCCATCCATCCAACTATCCATCCATCCATTATCCATCCATACTTATATCCATCCATCTATTAATGTATCCATCCATCCATATATCTATCCACCTATCCATCTATCCATATATCCATCTACCCATTAGTCTATCCATATATCCATCCATCCCTTCATCCCTCCATCCATATATCTATCCATATATTAATCTATTTATCCATCCATCTATCCGTCCGTCCAACTATCTATCCATCCATCTAACTGTCTACCCATATATCCATCCATTCATTCACCCATATATCCATCCATCTATCCATATATTCATCTATTCATCTATTCATCCATTCATATATCCACCCATCCATCCATTAATTCAAATATTCATCCATCCATCCATCCATATATCTATCCATCCATCCATATACCCACCCATCCATCCATCTACTGTATATATGTATATATATATATATATTCATATATTCATCCATCCATCCATCCATCCATCCATATGTCTTCTCATCCATCTATCCATATAATCATCTACTCATCCATCCCTCCATCCATCCATCCATCCATCCATCTATCCACCCAACTATCCATCCATCAATCTACCCATTCATCTATCCATATATTCATCCATTCATCCATCCATATATCCATCCATCCACTCGTCCATCAATCCATCCATCCATATATTGTATCCAACCATCCATCCATCTATCTATCCATAAACTCATGCATCCATCCATCCATCCATCCACTCATCCATCAATCCATCCATCCATATACTGTATCCAACCATCCATCCATCCATCCATCCATCCATCCATCCGTCTATCTATAAACTCATGCATCCATCCATACAACCATCTGTCTATCCATATATCCATCCAACCATCCATGGATGGATAAATTCGAGTGCATGGATCTCATAATGACCTTAATGGAAAGAGCAACTAACAATCAAAAACAACCTTCTGTCATTCCTCCAGTTCAGCCAAACTGCACAAGAAATAAAGCTCTGTTTGGAGTATACAACATTCCCACAGTCAGGAGCGCTGTAGATCTCAGGCTTATTCTTTTTTGGCTTTGTGCATCATCAGAAACATCAAATCCTAACAAAGGATTATGAATGGAGCAGTACAGCGAGTGCAGCCTCACTATAACACAACACCCATGACTGCAGAAGCTCAAGGATATACTATCAGAAATATGAAAAGAAACAGTCCCATGAGAGCATGACAAAGCCAACGGGAATAAAAATGATTTCCATTACTCCTCATTTATGACCTCAAGAGCTTTTTCAAATAGACAAAAAAGCTCCTTTGACTATCAACCAAAAAAATATTCATACTCGTAATGGAAGGGCTCTACAGAAAATGTCAAATTAATAAAAGGCTACTTTGAATAATTCATATGCCATTTGAAAATTTGTTTGTGATTGAGTGGCAGAAATGTTGTGAAATGTAAACTGCATCTCTGCTCTTTGAGTTCAACCTAATTTTAAAAAGCTTCACTGCATAAGAGTGTCCAATAATCCCATAAAAACGTTTTCATCCTCAATCGGCGCTCATGCAGTGGATCTGGTGGGTCACGCCCTAATAATGAGCCTCGGGTCTCCTTCTGACGGGTCACAAGAAGCAAGGGAAAAAACAATGCTGAATGCCAATATAAAAATGCAACAGACCATATAATCATGCACAATTAGAACAGCTAAATAAATAAGCTTCACGTTTTGAAAGGGAGGAAAAAAATCCCAAATCTTTTGTTGTTGACGTCAAAGACTTTGCATATAAAATCCATGCAAATTCATCTGTCACTTGCTAGAAGAGAGTCTAATTAGTCAACATAAAAATGGTCATGATAAACATAGTTTGTGCTGAACACAAAATGCATTATATTATTGGCAGCAGAGATTAAAATAATTAAAATAATTATTTATTTATTTATTGTTTGTTTGTTTGTCATTTGTGACCCTGGACCACAAAACCAATCATAAGAGTCAATTTTTTGAAATTTACATTTATATATCATCTGAAAAAATCTAAATATTGAGAAAATCACCTTTAAAGTTGTTCAAATGAAGTTCTTAGCAATGAATATTACTAATCAAAAATTAAGTTTTGATATATTTATGGTAGGAAATTTACAAAATATCTTCATAGAACATGATCTTTACTTAATATCCTAATGATTTTTGGCATAAAAGAAAAATAAATAATTTTGACCCATACAATGTATTTTTGGCTATTGCTACAAATATATCCCAGCGACTTAACACTGGTTTTCTGCTCCAGGGTTACATTTTATATTAATGGGTGATTTTAAGGTTAGTTTTGTTTACTTCTGTATGTTAAAATCAGTACTGTGTTGATTGTACTGCACTAGATTTCCAAGCAAAACCAGTTGAGAACCAGTGATCCAGACCAACTTGGATCCCTTACCATCAGCACAATGTTAGATGCGCATTGCAAGACAGAAGGTAAATAAACAGAAAACACATTTGCTTTCTGTGAGACTCACAAGAAGAACTTCTCCTCCCAGACCGGGTTGAGATTGCCGAAAACGGTTTTTGTCCTGCGTTTGGTCTTTCCCACTTGTACGGTGACGTAGGGGTCGCTGGAGCCCGTCTTGTCTTTGGCTTGCAAACCTTGAGCACATACAACTAGAGAAGAAAGACAGAAAAAGAACGTTTTGTGAATTATGCATTCATGAAGCAAGCAAAACAGCATTTGTATGGGAGATTAAATCCTGTTGTCTGAAGAATTTCGAAACTTGTTTTAGTGCACAAAGCAATATAAAGCGCATTGAGAAGGATGGATTATGGCCCAGTGATCTGACTGCAAGAGTCCTTGAGCTTAGAGACCCGCAGTGACCTGAAACCTGAAAACAAAGCAGTGCACAATGTAAAAGTGCTGTCCATTGATGCCAGTGACCAGAACAATGAGAAATAACTGAAGAAAAGAGAAACTACCTACACTGAGGCTTCTGAGTGCATTATACTGATGCTGACATTACAACTGTAACAAAAAATGTATGAATTGCATTAAAAACACACAGTGTGTTTATTCTTGCTTCTTTATATTTTACCTTTGCAGTGTAAAGTCCTAATATCTCATGCAATATTCCCTCACAAGTACGTTCATCATGATTTGAGGGTGTTTGGATGTTTGTTTGGATGTAAATATGCAGCTTCCAGGCAAAATAATGATATATGAAGTCAAAATTCAACATTTTTAATTTATTATGTGAAAATGCTGCTGTCCAGAGCAGGGTTTTAATAGTTAATTAAAACAAAAAACTTAAATAAATATATATTTTTGTTACATTGAATAAAATAAACATTAACTGAAATTTTAAAAAAAAAATACATTTATTTTATTTCAGCTAGCTGCCAAAAAAACATTTCTCATTTTCATTTAATTTGACTACTAAAATAGCTAAAACTGAACTACTAAAATATCTCAAATGGAAATAAAAATGATTTATAAAATGATTTATTATTTAGTTATTTACAGATATATATATATATATATATATATATATATATTAGTGGTGTCAAAATTAGCGCGTTAACGCACACGATTAATTTTTTCTGATTAACGCGTTAAAAATATTTAACACAATTAACGCAGGGGCGGGGCTAGGGTTGGCCACCCCATTCGCAACTGCTGCCTCTGTCTCTTTTTTCTTGAAAAGGATTGCGTTTATTTAGATGCAGAACGTCTTTATGACCACATCAAACGGGAGACGTTTCAGATGCGCTCTAACTTCGCCTCCGCGCCAGGCGCGAGTCAAACGAGCGCGGAAAAGATACTGTGCTCGTAGCGCGCACTCTTCAAATACACACACGCTGTAGCCTGTATCATTTCATATCAAACAGCGAAAGAAACTACGTGCATGCAATGTCCTAGTTATGCCGTCAGTTAAGGCATGAAGTTACCAAAAAGGCGATTAAAGCTGCCTTAAAACTGCGTGCATGCATGCAATATATTATATATGCGTCACATTTAAGAACATGTCTCTGAAATGGTTTTAAAAACTGTCCTGAGGCACCCCAGCATTGTCTCCCTCATCTAAAACACCCGATTCAACTCGTCCGCTCATTAGTAGAGACTTTAAGACCTGAAGTGGGTCAGAAAAGGTAAAGAGAGTTGCATGTCAGATCTGCGTCACGTTCAGCAGCAGCAGCTTTTAAAGCTATAGCAGGCAAATAAGCTAATAACCAGCTGCTGTGATGTCTATTAATCCAAGAACCAAAGAAAAAAAGAGGAAATCAATAACTTTTATAGCTTTAAGGGGTTCATCTATATTTAATTTAGAATTTAGTGTTTGATAAGTATTCATTTTCTGTATATTTCTGCTGAAGGGCACAAGTAGCTAAATATGTAATTTATTATAATGGGTTCATGTGATGATTGTTTTAAGTTCACTTAAATTAGAAGTTAAGTCTAATAAATGTTAAAATTTATAGATCTAAATTATACTGTAATGCTGACTGGCTACAGTCAATGGTTAAATATTCAGGGGAAAAAACTATTTTATAGAGACATCAGTAGTATTGATATCAGTGATGCTGGCCTTCAATCATAAAAAAGATGCCATTAAAGAAATATTAAAAATATACTGTCTTTATGTTGTTTGTACATTGTACATTTGAAGATTGAATGCGAAATTATTGCAATATAAAAGTATATTTAAAAACTTTAATGTTAGGTGGAATTAATCGCGATTAATTTTAGAAAAATGTGCGATTAATTAGTTAATTTTTTTTAATCGATTGACAGCACTAATATATATATATATATATATATATGTGTGTGTGTGTGTGTGTGTGTGTAAATAACTCATTTTAGCTATTTTAGTAGTCAAATTAAATGAAAATGAGAACTGTTTCCTTGGCAGCTAGCTGAAATCATGCTAACACCAGTAAAGCCCAGTGTGTATGTGCGTGTACGTACAGCACCATTAATAACTGAAACATCAATTCAGAACAGACGAATGTGCAATAATACAACATAAAAGCAGTGTGTAGCCTGAGTGGCACTGAACTCAGTCAATGGGGATGCCATTCGTCACAGAGCCAATAGTAGTTCACAGGAAGCTCTCGCCTCATTAATTATGAACGAGCAGGGTGCTAAATTATTCAGAGAACATATATCCTTGGGCTTGGAGACAGACACAGATTGGTGCAATCTCACTGGGCCAGTTGAAGAGGGTAATATAGTCCGGATAGTTTAGCAGGAATGAAAGAAAGACGGCGTCTCTGAGTGTTTATGTGTGTTTCCACAGGAGCGTTCACACATTCGTGTCACGTCAGTGTGTCTCACAGCGACGCTCAGATTGTTTTTGGGCTCAAGGCACAACAATCGATCTCTGTATTGCAAAAAAAAAAAAAAAAAAAAATCTCCTATTGAGTATGCTTGTGTTTTTTTATTAAAAAAAGATCCAAATATCCTTAAAACATGATAAATGTACTTGAGAACCTAATATATTTAAAATATTTTTATTTCATACTAAGTATAGTTCAAATCTGTTAACCTATTTACTGACATATCTGATACAAAAATTATAATTAAACTTTATCTGGAGTACTACTTGTGCACAATGCACATTTCTTAATATTAAGCCTAAAATGTGTTTTAATGTCACTATTGATGAGGATTGTATGATCTTTGAATAATATCAGTCTTTAAATGCAAGATATTTAAAGTTAGCCTGAAGTGTACTTCAGTGCTTTTTTTTTTAAATTTTTTTTTTTAGAAATTTTATTTAATTAAGTTTATTGTTCTTATCCCATTGGGAAAATGGTTTTTTTTTTTTTCTTGTATTAAGCATAATCTATGGGAGCTTGTTTCCACCACGGAATAAAAAATAACTTAGTAATTGTGACTTTTTATCTAACAATTCTGAGGAAGAAAGTCTGAATTGCATGATACAAACTCAGAATTGTGAGGAAAAAATGTCATAATTATGAGGAAAAAAGTTTCAATTACCTTTATTTTTCATTCCGTGGCAAAAAAAAAAACTGAATTGTGAGACATGAACACAGAAATCAGAGAAAAACTAAAAACTGCCAGATAAAACCTCAGAATTGCAAGAAAAAAGGCTGAGTTTATATCTTGCAGTTCTAACTTTTATCTCAGATTTGCAAGATATAAACTTCCAAGTACAAAAAAAGGTCAGAACTGTGACGTCACAATTGGTGAGAACAGGCTTACATAATAAACCACAGAAAATTTTGTTTAATTTATACTTTAAAAGAGAAAGAAAAAATCTGCCAACGGGTAATAAAAATACATTTAGTTCAAGAAAAGAAGTTTTTTTTTTTGTAAATTTGATAAAGATAATTCAAGTAGATTCTCTGAAAACCATCATTTTTACTTCTCAAGGAAATTTTTTTATGGATGTTAGTTAATGTGAATGTAGACATTTTTATTCCAAAACAAGAAACAGATATGAAGAAAAACGTTTCGCAGTGCAGTCACCTGGTTAATGCATCAGTCAAACTAAATCAGAATTCACAGAGGCCAGTGTTTATGAAGCCCTTGATAAATAAATCATTGTATGAATACTTTCCAAAATGGGAGATTGAATCGTACACCAGGATAAATTAAAGCAGAGAGCTGTTTTTCTCTCTGTGTTCTATTGACACTCTGGCAGCTTTGCAAGCTTGGCAATAATTCACAGTCTCTGTTGACCCTCAATGTCAGGTGAAGGAGCATCACTGATACGGACACACAGGAGCCAGCTTTACCTGCAGACAGCTGAACTAATACAGAGGCTTCTGGGAGACCGAATACGTCCGAATCAAAGCAATGTGAGGACGTGCATCTGCAGATGGACACAAACGGTTCTTTATGACTCAGAGAAACGGCTGCGACGGCCTACGTTTCTGTCCGCAGCAGATGGTTGCTGTCGTCTGGCGGTTTGAGCTGTCAGAAAACACGCAAAACTCTCGGCACATTTCCCAAACTAAACTGAGCAGCATTTCCTCGCTGTAGGGTCTCTTCCCGTACAGACAGACATAAGAATGAATCTCAGGATAATAATTATTATTTAAAATATCGAATATATGGATAAATAATAAATTATTTAAAAAAAATAAATTAAAAAATAAATAATAAATTAAAAAATATACAAAAAATTAAAAAAAATAAATATTATTCTGAAAAAATATATAATAAAATAATATTTTAATATAAAATTAAATGAAACTTCAAGAACATGCTCAGACCATATATTTTATATATTTTTTCTGATTTTACAATGTGCTTGAGACATATTTAACACCAACTAAAAAAATAAATAAATTACTTATTTTATATAAAATCTGTATAAAATGTTACATTAAGTATAATTGTATAATATAGTATTATAATAATCATAATAAATAGTAAATTATTAAAAGAAAAATTAAAAGAAATACTTCAGAATAATACGTTAACATAATATGAAATGAAATGTCAAAAACATGCTCAGACCATATATTACATATATTTTTTCTCATTTTACATATATTATGTAAAATGTAAATATAATATATAAATACAAATAATGAATATAATGAATGAATGAATGAATGAATACAAACTAATATAAAATACAATTCAAATTTTTAAGAACATATTTGACCCATATTAATCCTAAAAATAATTTTTTAAAAAATAAATATATATTTTTAATATAAAATTAAATATTAAAAAATACATAAAATATAATTATATCATATAGTAAGTTTACCACAACAGTAATTGTATCATTTATAATTGATAATTATGTATAGTTCATATAATATAACAATTTTACAGTAATAATAATTTTATATTTATCATTAAGCTCATTCTCATTTTGTTTTTTGTGTGAAATATGTTCATGTTGTTGTTAGCTGATGTGAGATTCAGTCCTTACTCACCTGTGATGGTGATTTTGGCAGACCACTTGGACGTTCCCTCCAGCACCGCCTGCTTGGCCGACTTCAGGTGAGTGCTGAAATCCTCCTTGGAGAGATGAAACATCTCCTGGATCACCTCGAACACCTCGGGCCGGTTCTTCTCCCTGATTTTCATCCGCTCCTTCATGGCCATGATGATGTTTTGGGTTTTGTCTTGGGCTCCATGTTTCGAGCTCTTCTCCACAGCACCTGAAGAGTCATTTACATGATCACTGCTGATATGAGCTGCCTTTATAATGTGCACAGTGTCCACACTAAACAGCACACAGGATACAGAAAAATGCATCCTGCTGGATTCAAATAGTTTCAGAGTACATAAACGCATCTCTGAGCACCTATTTTTGCCAAAAAAACATGCCAACAACATGTTAATCATGTTACCAACAGGCTAGCAACATGTTAACATGCTAATCATGCCAATCATGCTAGCAACATGCCAACAACAAGCTAATCATGTTAGCAACCTGCTAGCAACATGTTAATTTTTCTAAAAACATGCTATGAACATGTTACATGCTAATCATGCTAGAAACATGCTAGCAACATGCTAACCATTCTAAAAACATGCTAGCAACATGCTAATCATGTTACCAACATGCTAATCATGATAGAATCATGTTACCAACATGATAGCAACATGCTAATCATGTTACCAACATGCTAGCAACATGCTAACCAATCTAAAAACATGCTAGCAACATGCTAATCATTCTAGAAACATGTTAGCAACATGCTAATCATGTTACCAACATGCTAACAACATGTTAACATGCTAATCATGCCAATCATGCTAATAACATGCCAACAACAAGCTAATCATGTTAACAACCTGCTAGCAAAATGTTAATCTTTCTAAAAACATGCTAGGAACATGTTGCATGCTAATCATGCTAGAAACATGCTAATCATGTTACCAAGATGATAGCAACATGCTAACCATTCTAAAAACATGCTAGCAACATGCTAATCACGCTAGAAACATGTTAACAACATGCTAATCATGTCACCAACATGCCAGCAACAAGCTAACATTCTAAAAACTTGCTAGCAACATGCTAATCCATACTAAAACATGTAAGCAACATTATAACATGTTAAAATATGTTAGCATTGTGCCAGCAACATAGTAATCATGTTAGAAACATGGTAGCAACATGATAAATGTGCTAAAAACACGTTAAATCATGTTAACAATGTGCTAAAATGTCAGCAATGTGCTAGAAAAACATGATAATCATGCTAGAAACATGCATGTCAATCATGCTAACAACATGCTAATCATGCTAAAAGCATGCTAGCAATATGGCAATCATGTTACCAACATGATA
This sequence comes from Tor tambroides, assembly GCA_021397915.2. Classification (NCBI taxonomy): domain Eukaryota; kingdom Metazoa; phylum Chordata; class Actinopteri; order Cypriniformes; family Cyprinidae; genus Tor; species Tor tambroides. The sequence continues at coordinate 15,522 of JAFVLL020040048.1, read as the reverse complement.
GCAACATGCTAATCATGCTAGGAACATGTTAATCATGTTAAAAATATGCTAATCATGCTAAAACATGTTAAATCATGTTAACAACATGCTAAAATATGTTAGCAATGTGATAGCAACATGGCAATCATGTTAGAAACATGCTAGCAACATGCTAATCGTGTTAACATACTAGCAATGTGCTAAATCATGCTAGCAACATCAACATCTATCTAATCTATCTAAACTTTCAAGCTTTGACAACAGCTTCAAACTTTTGGGCTAAGCTTTCTCAAGCCAACCTGAAGTTTGCCTTGATGAACTTTCTTGTATTTAGACTCAAATATTACTTCTAAGTGAAGAGCAAAGAAGAACTTCACCATATTGACTCTAGTTCACTGAACGACCACGGGTTTCTGAATTCTACATACAGTCCCTTTAAGAGCTAACAGCCGTTTAGTCTAGTTGATTTTGAAGTATATGTAGTATTGCACATCTCTAGATGAATAAGAGGAGTACAAATGACTCACTGTATCTCTCGGCACCCTATTAAAATGAATCATTCATTCAGAGAAGCATCGTAAACACCAACTGAAAGCTTTAAAGACCGTTCAAGAGGCGCTGGATGTGGGAATAAAATGGTGGAGGTCTTTCCTTTCACAAACCATACAAGCCAAAGCAAACGCACATTTAAACACACACACACTCTAAATATGATGGGTTTGATGGCTCGTTTAATAAATCTCTCTCTGTACGGGCCCATTTGTGTCTTTGGCAGACGGCCACGTCTGTGAGGTTTACAAGGGAACTCCATCACATATATCTCAGCCACAGTCTGACTTTAGCAGACTCCAGTCTTACCGAAGAGAAATCGGTTATTCTCTTAGTGCCGAACTGTTTAAATGGCAGACCAGAGAAACAATAAAACAAACAGCTGCCGAAAGCAAACCGTCAGAGCCGAGAGCTGCCATGTGATGTGACAGACAGACAAAGGCATTTCAAAATGATGAGCACTGCTTATGGGCTTGCAGCGTGATAAAGCAGACTTACATTTTCTGAAGAAAAATGAGTGTTCGCCCATGCAAAACTCACTGTTGCAATGCTAAACTGTGACTTTGAGGGTCAACAGTGATTGTGGAAGATGACACAAAATCACTTTTTTTGCATACTGTAATTGATGCATAACTGCAAAATAATAAAAAAAAGTGCAGTGTTGCTGAGATATCGACATGTTAGTCTAATCTGTCCTTAATGTTAATCAAACAACAAAAGACAAGAGAAAATCACTCAGTGCTCTTGACTGAATAACTTTAGCAGCTTTAATAAGAATTAGTATATTTAATTCATGCACATAAGTGTTTTATTTTATTTGATTATTTAATTTCTGTAGTATTTTGTATGGAAGCCTGTTTCTGCCACAGAATAAAAAAATGAAAAAGGGAAGTGCAACTTTTTATCTCACTTCTTTCATGAATTTCTCACAATTTGTATCTCAGATTTGCCAGATATAAACTCAGAATTCTGACTTTCTTGCAATTCGTTTTTTTCCCCTTTTTTTTACAACTTGCAGTTTTCAACAGAATAAAACAAAAATATAATTGAATATATAAAATATAAATATAATAAAACTCTTTATCTCACAATTCTGATTTTTTTTCTCAGACTTGGGAGTTTTTGTTTAGCGATTCTTCATTTATATCTTGCAATTCTGTGTTTATGACTTAGAAATTATCTGAGTAAAAAAGTTAATTGTGGCTTTTTTATTTCACCATTTGGATTTTTTTCCTTGCAATTCTGGGGGAAAAAAGTCAGAATTGTGTGAAAAAAGTCACATTTACCAATTAATTTTTCTATCTGGTGGTGGAAACAACTTTCCATCTAAAAACTAAAACCTACCTTTTATTATTTCTCTTTATTTCATTTATATATTTGTTTGCAATTTGCTTCTTTGTTCTAATTTGTAATATCTTGTTTAAAAGTCATCAGAATTTGATGAAATACCAAATAAACAAGCTTTCTGCATTTTTTTTTTCTGTTTCATGTATCACTATTATACATTTAGTATCATATTGCACATGATATGGTAAATGTGCTATCATAATTATTAAAATAGCATCACATATTTTCCACAAAATCCTGTAAAATTACACATACAAAATCAGTCATTTTGATTGCAAAATAAAATAAAATAACTGTGCTTTTAACATTCATATCTCAAGCACTTTTACACCCATTTTAATGCAGAAGTAATAGTGATGCTTGACTGAGAAGTTTTAATTGCATTCTCTAAAGATGGATTTGACCTTCTCCATCTTGCTTATATAATCATTTACAGCCCTGAGATCAGGTAAAGAGGGCTGAAATCTGAATGAATGACTCACGTTGCAGACAGTCTGCGTTCAGGAGGTCCTGGCATTTCTCGTGGCATTTGACCCCGCATTCGGTGCAGCGCATGCCCTGCCGGGCGATGCCCCACAGCAGACCCTCACACTCGTGACAGTAGGTGGGTGCCGTGGCCGTCCACACCTCGAAATTATGGGGCGTGGTGGAGGAGATGGGATAGATCAGCGCTTGCAGGGTCTTTCTGAGCACGTGCAGTTTCTGTGAAAAAAGAGAGAATTTACAGCAAGAGGGCAGAAAGATGCACAATCAATGTTTTTCTCAAATCAATGAAAGTCTTAGAAGAAAAATCAGCATTCATAGTGATCACAGAACTCAATATGCACACTACTGCTGTGAATAAATGTGGTTTAAAAAACATAAATCTATATTATTGTCATTTTCAGAATAACCTCTGCTCCTAACTACCGAGAAAAATACTGCAACTTTGAGAAAGATCAGCATCAAGTATGTAAAAAAAAAAAGAAAAAGAAAAATATATCGATATTTTGGAGACTTATTGCATATTGTCCTGAAATGGCTTAAAGTTGCAGTACTTTTGCAACAAGAGGCAATGTTATTTAATATCAGTGAGATACTATTATAGTTTTTTAAATATTTTTAATTTAGTTTTATTTTTGTTATTTTAGTACAAGTTAAATTAAATGAAAATAAGAATTGTTGCTTTGGCAGGTAGCTGAAATAAAAGTATTTTCCTTTTTTACATTTTATTTGAGTTAACATTTATTTTACTTAAAATAATGATTATTTTATGGTTTTAAGTGATTTTAAGTGGGTTGATTATGTGTGCACAAAATAAAATACAGTAAAAATATATTATTATATAAGCACTATTACATATAATCAAAGCATATTTTCCACACAGTTTTTAGCTAAAATAAAATAAAAAGAATGATTTAAACATTTTTTAAGGATTTTCTTTTATATGGATCAGTATAAAAATGCATAGCAATATTTACCTACACGTATTTTTAACGAAACACATGAAAAATACCATAATGGGACTTTAGTGAATCAAGTTTAAAAACAATCACTATCACCAGCAAAATCACTGTGAATATATTGTGAATATTTTAAGAGCATAATATCACAAGTATTAGTCAAGGACCTAGAAGAAGACATTTAATCATCTGAGATATATTTCTAAATCAGATTCATCTACATGCTCTGTAACTGAAGACAAAACACTCCTGAAAGCACAGATGCTTCGGTCAGCTGGTGTGCAGAAAAATCATAATATAGTATATTTTTTTTAAAGATATCATGCTGATATTAATTTCACTAATTATAGCGCACATGCGAAGCCCACACAGTGTTTTCAATCTGTCCTTGTTGAGACTAACAGGGTGAATCTCACAAAACCAAACCTGTGAAGAACATGCACAGTATGCCACATTTCACCCCAAAATGAAAAGAAACATATATATAATGAGTTTATTATTCCTTCTTTCTTTCTTTTGAATCTGAACTCATGTTTTTGACAGGTTTCGTGGGATTCGTCTTTGTTGTGAATAGTTTGCTTTCACAGGCATAAGCAGCGGAGAGAATCTGACCGCATCTTCTGTATCCTTATGAAAGAGCAGAATTAATGTGCACATAAATCTGTCCTTTTAGAGCTGGAAAAGACAAAGAGCGAGCGAGAGTGAAGAGTGAAGGAGAGGTGGGCTGGTGATGTACGGCACTTTCCTTTCCCATGATGCACTTTTGCTGAGACGTGTGTTCTGCTCTCCGCCCACAGAGTCATTACGTTAAGAGCTGCCGAGATTTCAGCGTCCAAATGGCTATTAATGAAATAAAGCAAAATAAACGTACTGCAGAGTGAAAATTCAGGCTAATTAGCAAAGAAAACCTAAAAATAGACAAACGGAGAAACTTCCCTCACCGATCTCTGAGGGGAAATTTAGATACAAAACAGCAACAGCATCAAATACCAAGTGAAAAAATAACTGATAATGCACAAATGAAACTGTACCGAATGATTAATGGTGGTTGTCTTAGTTACATGAAACACTTAAAGGGGTCACATCTTACATTTGGTCAAATAACTTTTCCCTGAGATCCACTTGCGATGTTAGTCAAGGTTTAATGCATGAATTTTTCTTCATCAAATTTGGAGAAATGTAGCACTTGCTCAGCAATGAATCCTCTGCAGTGAATGGGTGCCGTCAGAATGAGAGTCCAAACAGCTGATAAAAACATCACAATAATCCACACCACTTCAGTCCATCAGTTAACATCTGGAGAAGACAAAAGCTGAAACAAATCTATCATTAAGACATTTTAAGACTTCTTAACTGTCATCTTGTCTGAATCAGGAGAGAAATATGTGCAAATCAAGCACCGTTTACAAGCCAAAACAGTTCTAAAACATATATTTGTTTAGAATAGTTTTGGACTGTTCTGGCTAGTAAATGGTGCTTGATTTGCCCACATTTCTCTCCTGATTCAAACAAGACATCCTTTTCTACAGAGAAAGCAATATTATGGACTCATATTTTAGCTGGAAGCAATGGTTTGAAGTTAAAACATCTTGATGGATTTGTTTCAGCTTTTGTCTTCTCAAGATGTTAACTGATGGACTGGAGTGGTGTGGATTATTGTGATGTTTTTATCAGCTGTTTGGACTCTCATTCTGACGGCACCCATTCACTGCAGAGGATCCATTGCTGAGACAGTGATTCAGTGCTACATTTCTCCAAATCTAATGAAGAAACAGACTCTTAGATGGCACATTTTCAGCAAGTTTTCATTTTTGGGTGAACTATTCCTTTATCTCAAATATGTGATGTATTGCCACAAAAACCATCCCTACACAAACGCATATCATGATAATAAGATTTGTCATATCAACTTCATGTATATATATATATATATATATTGCTTTTACGAGATCTGATCGCTGCTGGTCATCACATGCTCGAGTCCCGCCTGACTGACGGCCATAACGTTACGCAAATGGGGAGGAATTAACAGCTGGCAAAAATGGAAAAGGACTTTCCAATTTAATCTAGCAACTCTGGGGCAACCAGATGAGTTATCCTCCGAATTAAACACTGGGCTATCAGCCAGAGAGAGAGGGGGAATATTCATGGAGTAATCGCTCACGCTGAACAAAGCGGTCAGGAGTGTCACAAACTCCAGCAGAAATGAGGGACGGAGGAATTAAACCATCTGTCAAACACACAGCCGCTGACCCACACACCTCACAGCATCTTGAACAGATCGTTCAGCTCCAAAACGACAACACTCACCCTCATGACGTTCCAAAGCCTTTCTGTTGTGCTCAACAGGAAAAAAACGAGCAGCTGAGTTTGGAACGATTTGAAGGTGAATAAATGAAGATTTTAATTTTTGGAGGAACTAAGCCTTTAACTGTTGGAAAACAGCAGCTTGTCCTCTGAGAAACACCAGCCAATGAAATGTTTGGAAGCGTCCTCCATGCCTGGAGCTCTCGGCTTCCAGACCCCCTGCGGTGGCGTCTTTGGTTGGGATGTGTTTCTGCGCTGGAGGCCACGGCAGGTGCCGGAAATGCCACGCGATTATTGCGTCTGAAGACCTGCTGACTGCATTTGTATGGATCATGAGCACTGCTGTTCAAAACTCTAAAAGGGTTTTCTTTGAAAGAAAGTAATACTTTTATTCAGCAAAGATGCATTAAACTGATCAATCGTGACAGCGAGGTCATTTATAATGTTAGATTCCTATTTTAAAGAAATGCTGTTCTTTTGAACTTTGTATTCATCAAAGAATCCTGAAAAATAAAATGCATCACAGTTTCGACACAAAATATTGTGCAGCACAACTGTTTTCAACATTGATAATAATCAGAAATGTTTCTTGAGCAGCAAATCAGCATATTAGACTGATTTCTGAAGGATCATGTGACACTGAAGACTGGAGTAATGATGCTGAAAATTCAGCTTCGCATCACCACACAAGTTATCAAAATTAATATTTGGGTTTTTGAATTTTTAAAGGCTTCATTTAATAAGAAATCACATTTTTATTACTATTGCAAAACAGCAGAAGAACTACTAAAATGCGGTAATCTGTGATCACATCCATTCATATACATGCAACTGCGTGTGTACTGTAGATGTTTATATAGTGAAACATATGATTTTAGCCAATTTAAAAAGCTACAGATTGAAGGCATGGTTGCAATTTATTGCACACATAACGTGCATGCATAATTATTATGCAAGTTGATATTCTGATCATATATATATACAGTATATATATATATATATATATATATATATATATATATATATATTTTGCATTAGTATTGCATCCCCTCACATTGTTTCTTTCTCTCTCTTGTATTTTACATTCTTTCGCTCTCTCGCTAGTGTGTTTAATACATTTAAAAACCCTCAGACATCTGTTCGGCCTACTTAGAAATCTGCCGGCCAGCTCTCTATATCTGACCCTCCTCTTTTTTCGGTCTAAGACCCGTCGAAGGCTGTTTGGAAACAGGTGCATCTAAAAGAGTGATTGCGCTGCTGCTATTCTTCAGAGGACTGCTAGTGTTGGATTAAGAGCGAATGGACCGGCCCGTCGGAGCCTGACTCTGACCTGTCTATTTATCACTCGCTAACGCTGCCTTCAACCCATGCCGCAATGATTGCTCTGTATAACAGGATGAGCAAAACGCTACTGCAATGCTGTAAGACTAGTGGGAATCGCTAGATTTCCTCCAAACTTGATGCAGCAAAAACAGGGTTGAAAAATCAAGGTTGAAACTACAGTTTTAGTGCAATCAAATAATTGAAAGATCCCTGACGTCTGTATTTCAAGTCAAGTATTTCCCTAAAAACCACACAATATCTATGAATGCATTTTGCGCGGCTCTAAAAGGGCAAGTTCACCCAAACATAACAATTCTGTCATCATTTGCTCACGCTCATGTTGTTTAAATCCTGAAAACCTATTTTTGTTCTTGCAGTTAAAAGAACAAAACAGCACCGGACCCCATTGACTTTCATTGTAAGGATGGAAAAACACTGATTGTTCTTCAAAATGCCTTCTTTTGTGTTCAACAGATGAAAGACAGACAGGTTAGGAATGAAATGAGGGTGACTAAATGAGTCAATTTTTGGGTGAACTACCTATTTAGGCTTTTTTTTTTAAAATGACTTGTTCAGCTGTTTTATGAGGCAACAGGCTTGTGTGACTAAACTACATTTCCCATCATTTTCTACAGCAGGACAATAGTTATAGAGTGCATTTTTTCAGCAGTCTTGGTTCTAAAAGTATTTTTTCCATTCATTTTTCCCATAGAGATTAAAAAAGGCACAAAGGTACATTGTACTTAACAGCTTTAATGAGGGAAAGAACAACAATCCCATGAAGCATTGTAAATGACATAACTGAATAAAATGAAATATGGAGAAATATAAAACTATTGTTTTAAAGATATATATGTTTTACATTTATTGCAAAATGTTTATATATGTTTATATTTTTGGTGTGACTTGATTGTTTCGACTGTCTGATCAATGCAGTTCTCTTTGAAGAATCATGCGTAATGTAGTTGGTCACCAGGCTTTCTGCTGTTAAACATGATTATAATAATAATTTGAAATAATGCAAGCTGATGCAGAAGCATCTACCACTGATTAACAACCTCATAGCTCACATTATGTCTGTCTTTACTGGTTTATAAGTTATTGTTAAAAATCAATTCAGAGAAAATGAATAGGGTTTTTACATCCGGAGCCTGACTGTTGCGCTCCACTGTAAAATAAACAGATACCTCATAGATTACACGCCTAATGCACATCCAGGTAATTTTAAAAGCATTCTGTCTTTGTCGGTAGATAAAAACAGAGAGAAAGAAATGGGAAATTACTCAGCTGTGCTTGAACGCACATCATGTTATAATTAAAATTCCCTAAACACATAAGCTGAAAACTCCCAGGCTGAATCTGAAGGCAGTGTTAGTCTTCAGCTCAGGTAAATTCCTGTCACAACAGAGAACTGAACATCACTTCACATCGTGTCATTCTGGGCCGTTTATTCGGCGGATCAATTAATGGGAGGGAAGAAGGTCTGGAAAAAGAGAAGAGTCATTCTTCTTCTATTGATTAAGACGTTCTTTCCTCTCTCAGGATTTTGGCCCCTCCGTTGAATCAAAGTACAAGGATACAATTCAAACGAGAATTATCGATCAACACCCAAATAAACCGAGAGCATGTTAATGCGGATACAACAGCAGCATTCTCTTTAACACTTATGAATGCTGTTCTTTATAAACTTTCTATTCATCAAAGAAACCTGAAATTATTATGCAAAATCACAGTTTCCACAAATATATTCAACAGCACAGCTGCTTTTTACATTGATAATAATCAGAAATGTTTCTTGAGCAGCAAATCAGCATATTAGAATGATTTCTGAAGGATCATGTGACACTGAAGACTGGAGATCACAGGAATAAATTGCACTTTACAATATATTCACATAGAAAATAGTTATTAAAAATTGTAATAATATTTCACATTTTTACCATATTTTTTCATATCAAATAAATGCAGTTTTTGTGAACAGAAGAGATTTCTTTCAAAAACGGTAAAAAAAGCGTACCGACCCCAACTTTTCAACAGTAGTGTACATCAAAGATCATCTTGTGACCGTCTTTAACTCAGAAATAAATTCACTCAAGTATTTTTTTAAGTAGAAGTGTATTAAGTCACTACTTATGAAATATATTTAATAAGTAGTTGCTGTACATTAGGGTTTATTTTGTGAAAACGACTGAGATTAGAGATTATAAACAGTTTTTTTATCTTCTTGCCTCTGGCTCTGATGTGTGTTTCTGTATCAGTTGTGACTTTATGCATGAGCGTTACATTAGTCCCACATGATCGCTCCTCATTAGACTCAGACTGGCTGCTTACAGAGTGATTTATGCACGAGTCTATATGGTGAGAGCGTCGTGCGTGTGTGTTTAAAACTCACCAGCTCCTCGTTGTTCAGAGTCGTTCTGTTCACCAGCCCAAACGCAATGCCTGCCTTTCGAGCAGCCAATGTCTGAAATGAAGAAAGGAAACAGTGAGAAAGAGCCAGAGAAAAAGACGACGCTCAGGAACGCAGTCAAACGCTACAGGGTAAAAATCAGTTGTGTTAGGCTTAATGTTATCGTGAGACATGAAGATAAAACTTGATTACTCAGGCTGGGAAACCACTTTCACCTTCAAGCAGATATTCACCTGTTACTCTCAGAATGCTCTTCATTTTAGGTTCAACTGAAGAAATGTTGCTTGTATTCTGCGCTGTGTAATATGCTTTCATTTCATTAGGTTTACTGCGGTTTTTAAAGACTTCAGGAGACAGACTCGCTTTCTCAATAACAAGGCAGACAGACTGAGGGCCCATTGCTCACATTTCATGAGTGAAAAATGATAACTCTGTCCTAAAACTAGTGCTGCTGTCTACATAAAGCAGATATTAGGAAAAACAGCCAGTTTTAACGTGAAAGAATGTGCTTTTCTGAGCTTGCTGCTATGCATTTATAGGACCGTATTCTCTATGAAGGATACATGCAATGCCACCTTAAAATGTGTGCATGCTTACGTCAAATAAAGAAAGCTCTATTTTTGTCGAAAAACGTCCCTTGAACTCAAAAACAAATATGAATGAGCACATAACTAAGTACATAAATAAATAAATGCTCAAATTAAATATTAAATAAATAAATACAATGAAAAGTCTTTTTTTTACATCATTAAAGAAATCTCTATTAATTTTGCATGCTGAAAAATGTTCCTTGCAAACTCAAAAACAAATGTGAAATAATGCATATAAAATAAATCAATAAAATATTTTAAAAAATAACCAAAAATATGAATAAAATAAAACAAACATACATTTTTAAAAACTTTAAAGACAGCTTGCATAGATAAATTTGTTTACGCACAAAAGCAATGCTATTTGTACACTCAAATGATGAACATTTTTATTTAAAATTTATTCAAATTTATGCCCATTTACCACAAACATTCAACTTAAATGTACATGTGCTATAATGTTTGGCGTCATTTTTATGAACACGAAGGCTGTGTCCAAAAAAGCATTTTAAAAGGAACCACCTAATGAAAACAGCTTCAAACAAGCTTCCAGGGCACCATAAATTCATGTCTAATGAGCTAGAACAAATTAAAGTGAACTTGAAGCATATTTAGCAGCTAAAATATTGTCATTTTTATTCCTTCCACCAAACATCGAACCACACACACGGGATTGTAGGATATCACAGGCAGATAAGGACACGTCTATGCTGCTTCAACTGACTAGATGAAGGTATCTAAGCAGACAAACACTGGATTCCTTAAAAATGCAAGAGACTTACCAAAGCCTAGAGTTTCCAGATGCAGGGAAAAGGAGATAAAAACACAAAATTAGACATTTAGCAAAGACGAGCAGTCATTTACACACAGTAAGCACATCTCTTTACGTCATACCTGCCGTCATGCAGAAAATCAGATCGAGTTTTTGGTCTAAACAGCAGAGTGAAAGCTGCAGAGGTGAGGCTCAGTCCTTAAATATCTCACCTCTGACATGCAGGAGAAATTTACAGTTCACTCATGCATTTGCTGTGCAATTGTTTAGTTAAGATACTGAAAGGCGCCTTGACATATTCCTACTGCCTGCGAATACTGCTACAAACAGACAAGACCAGACGGCATGTGTCAAAGCCAGCTCAAAAAACACGATCCAAAGATTTCAGTACAGAGAAAGAGAGCAAGAAAGAGTCAATGAGGGGGAAATGGGAGCCGGTTAAAAGTCAAAAAGCCGCGATTAGCCATATTTAGAACGGCAGGCATGGACAGCGGACCATACTGGGCTCGTCTTTACCATCTGACCCCGAACCTGATGGTGGTAAAGACCAAGTGGGCTGCTGACGGCCCCTTAAAGCAGGGGTGCATAGGAAAATAGGGTAGTTTTGACCTCTACATGAACGCCAAGTGTTGATGTAAGTCTGGACATGCACTTGAATTGCTGAGGGTTGCTACAGGCAATGGAATCGTCTGAATTATGACATAAAGCCCCCGCTGCGGTTTTGGGCGGCTCCCTCGATCCCCACCCTCCCGCCACCGACTGTCGTTGCCCTGAAGCAATCACACAGCCAACAAGGGGACAGAAACAGAGGACAGAGGCATGATGGGATAGACCAGATCGGACCCGGTACAGCACTGACTTCATCCACGCTGTAAAAGGCTCATTGGCGCACGTCACTTTTACATGGATTTAAAACGGCACACAGTTAAATCAGAAGTCAATGAAGTCCTCGGATATATTTTTGGGTGGAGTTGTCAACATTTCCATTTCGAATGCATCGATTGGGTAGAAAAGAAGCGTTTTGGAGAGAAATCTGACAACTCACGGAAAAATATCGCCCATACGTCAATATGGGCCCAAGTGGGAATGGACCACAGGACACGCCAAAAAACCAAAAGAAAACTGAACGATGACCCGTACTTACCAAAACAGGGTTGGTTTTTAATTTCATGCAAAATATGGACAGATAGAGCATCAACATTTGTCCTTCAGAAGCTGAACAGTTGCACAAAACTCAATGCAAGAATCGGTTAAGAAATTTTCACTTTAACAAAATCAAGAAGAAACAATGGACACAAAGACACGGACTGCAAGGAAAAAAAGAAACCCTCGAAATGTTAAAAGAACAGTTCATCCAAAAATTTAAATTTGCTGTTAATTTACTCACCCTCAGGCCATCCAAGATCTAAGTGACTTTTTACTTGAGTAGAACAGTAAAGAAGATTTTTAGCTGAAACGGTGGTCCTTGGTGATATCATAAAATGCAAGCAGCTACCATCACTTTGAGAGTCAAAAAAAGCATATCAGGCAACACAAAATGAATCCCAGTGGCTTCTGATGATATATTGTGGTTTTATGAAGCGAAACGATCAGTATGTGCAAGAAACTGAACATTATTTACAATATTATTACCTGTAATCCAGAGCCTCAGGCAAATGGTCTGAAGTGATGCCCAGTTCACAAACGAATCATTCTTTTGAACTGATTCTTTTTAGTGAACTAGATGAATCAGTTCTCCAAATCGAGCTGAAGTGTCTGAAACAGTTCCCAGCTCGAGCAGCACAGACCTTTAACGCAAAGTTACTCGATCAAAACTCACTTTCAGACGCCTGACAGTCACTTCAACTCGAAATGAGTCAAAATACCAGCTTATTTGATCCTATGATGAATGAAACATTCAGCGCTCCAGTTCCTCCAACAGTCACTGAACTGAGGAAGCAGTTTGACTCAGACTGAAGACGTGAAACAAACACTTGAATAAAGTGGTGAAATTAAAGTTTTTTGAATCCTTGAATCCTTCTCATTGTTTATGTAAAATGGCGAGCTGATGAAGACTAGTTTATTCACTTTATATGCTTTAGACATGTAAAACATCCACGTTTCACATCATTATTGCATGCTTTAATAATATAATTGCATATATGTGATGTCATTGTGCGAGTACATAAATAATTGAACCAGTTCATTGAAACAAACTGTCTGAAAGAATAATTTCGCAGAAAAGAATCAGACTTTGAGGCTCTGGATTTCAGGTAATAATGTTATAAATAATGTTCAGTTTCTTGCACAGACCGATTGTTTCACTTCATAAGACCTCAATATATCGTCAGGAGCCACAGGTATTAATTTTGTCTTCCTTGATATGCGTTTTTGCCTGCAGCCGGTTGCAATTAATGAATCACCAAGAGCCACGGTTTCAACTAAAAATCATCTTTCCTGCTCTACTGAAGAAATAATGTCACGGCTGGATGGCCTGAGGGTAAGCAAATTAACAGCACATTTTCATTTTTAGGTGAACTGCTCCTTTAACAAATGCAAAAATATAAATAGAAACACATACTACAGAGATGCTGTGGATCAATCATTCGCCATCTAGAATCTCATAAATTAAACAGCACTGCATTATCAATATACGAGCAGCACTACACATTTAAAGACAAGACAGATGATTTGAACTCTGCAGATATTGTGGAGAACACCAGGCGGGTGACCTACTTTTACTCTGGTGGAGCGTAAAAGCCTCAAAATAGCATCAAAACATAAACACGTGTGCGCCTCCATCTTGCATGTGCTTTGCTGACAGTGTTGGATTGTAAATTCGGACTAGTGACCGGGTGCTCTGTGGGTCTGATTGGCTAATACAGTCTTCTAAAGCTCCAGCAGTCAAATATAACTGTGCTGGGTGTGATTACTCACCAGGTCTCGGACAATAGGCATGGTCCTCTTGCGACGTAAATCTGGCATGCTGTCAATGCCGTAAAGTATACTGCCAACCCTGGGGATGGAGGCAGATTTAGAGTCTATTAATAACATAATCATGCTGTACGCTATGAAACATTACCCGGCTAAAAAGCAGTTGGGTGATTTACAGCATCGGCAAACAACATGGGATGGGCAGGAACAGGAAGTCCATCATAACTGCTCTTGTCTCACACAGACCCGCTGCATGCATGCATAGAAGAATAATTTGTCAAATTGGGCTATATAAAATTACAGGATATTACTGTATACCGCAATGCAATGTGCTCAGTTTGATTATTCATTTCAAGTTAAATGCAGTAGATTTTTAACATTATCTTGTGCACTAATTATTTGATCAAATTAAAAAAGGTTGCATTTAATGCAATGCATTTAAATGATTTAATTGGATTAAAAATGCAAAAGAAATATTTAATATGATGCCTATATGCTTGCATGAATAATGTTCTGATTTTTAATATCTCCTAACTGAGATTTAAATTTCCAGTACAATACCTATAGGCCTCATAAATAATGCTTTTATTTTTAATAATAGTTTTTATTTGATTGGACCACCAAATGTTAAGAGAATTTTAAGAGAAAATCTAAAATAAATATTTAATTTTCAATATGATACCTATATGCTCACATAAATAATGCTTTGGTTTTTAATATCTTATTTATTTATTAGTTTATTTATTTATTTGCTTTTTGATTGGACCACCAAATGTTAACAGAAGTGTACACAAAATTGCATTAAAAATATTTAATAAATATTTAATTTCCAATATGATACCTGTATGCTCATATAATTAATGATTTGATTTTTAATTTCTTTGAGTTTTTATTTGAGCCGACCACCAAATGTTAAAAGAACTTTAAAACACAAAACACTACCTAAAATTCCAATGTAATACTACCTATGCTGATATGAATAATGTTCAGATTTTTTATATCTACAGTACTTATTGATTTATTAATCTAACCATCAAAAGAGAATTTAACACAAAACTAACTCTTTGTATTCCACATCAAATCGAGATGAATGCAATGCAATGATGTCATATGTCCATTCAGCATGCTACTGTTTGAAATGTTTATCGTTGCATAATGCATACTGTTTGACATCGTATTGTAGGCAGTATACAGTACATACTGCACAGCATGCAGTATATCTGTACTGTATACATAGCCATAATAGCTCTGGAGAATAACTCTACTTGTCAGCATTGCTAAAATACACACCAAAATGCTAAAACTACTATACTGCTAAAATAAAAACTAAACTACACACATTTAGATCAGGTCAGGATGTTCTCATACTACACGTTTCTATAAATACAGGTGTTTTTCATTCACGCAGAGCCCACAGAAACATGTTTGTTTTTGTTAGGAAGACAGTGACATCATCAGCACTCAATGAGAATGGGGCCTTTAATAAGTACAAATGCCAACAGTGCCAGCTTTATTTATTTATTTTTGACAGCTCATTACCAAAAATTCAATTCATCCACACTACATTCATTAACCTGGAGTCATACCATTGCAAACAATTAACACTAGATCAGGTCCCAGGAAAATCCACAAATAACATTCCATAGCCATTCCTGCTCTTCTGCCCGCGGTCTGTCAGCAAAATAATATCAGCGAGTGTGTGTGTGTGTGTGTGTGTGTGTTTGTGTGTCAGTGATAAACGGGAGACGAGGAGACCCTACGGCTCGAGAATATGAGGCCACCAACACACAGACATATATATACACTATATTGCCAAAAGTATTGGGTTGCCCCCTTCTAATGAACAGGTTTGACTACTTTAGTCATTTCTATGAGTACAAATCTTAATGT
>JAFVLL020040047.1:31501-47338 GCA_021397915.2 Tor tambroides | reverse complement strand
GTATATTAATAATATAAAATACAATATATATATATAGAGAGAGAGAGAGAGAATTTTTAATTTTAATTATTAAATTATTTAAATATTTAAAAAATTAAATGTATTGTTTATATACAAATGTTATTAATGTTGTTATTGTTAATGTTATTTCTTGTAAAGTCTTTGTTAAATATTTTTATTAAGTATGTTTTATCTATTATGTCATGTTATACAATATACACTTATTGTAAAGCTAAAGGGTCAAGGGTCAAATTAAATTGTCATGAGGTACATTATGGTTGCCATGCTAACAGCCTGCTTGACTATCATGTTTGATATTCATAATCATACTAAATCTTTGTAGAAGTTCTGAGAATGCTCTCAGTGATAATATAATACCCCATTTTATTTTATTTTATTTTAATTTAATTTAGTTTAGTTTAGTTTAGTTTATACAAAAGAAAGATGCTATTCTACAGTAAAACAATGTTTTATCCTGGATGTGGGTTTTTATATGATATGACTAGAGACAGACAATTGCTTGACACCATAACCTACATCTCGACTTCTGACCTTTACAACATCATTACCTCATCACTGTAGTCCAATCAGGTCCGAGTGGGAGGAGTCATCATTCCCCACTCTGTAAACATGTATTCCGCTGTGACCTTTGACCTCTGGAATGTGACGGTATGCATAAGTTTCCTGCCGCGAGCGACTCCCCCGCCTTCCCGCCCTCCACAGTCACGCATGTATCCGACCAACAGTCCTACAGCTCGGGGTCAAAGGTCACGCTCAGCAGGGACGTGCCGAACGGTGTGCGTATCTGTGTGTCGCCGGCTTTGGTCTGTCTGCCGTCGTGCACAGGACATACGCATTCATTCGCATTGTTTCACATTTAATAAAAACAATCAGCCCTTATTTAAAATAAACTCAAGGTCTCCTCCCTGCAGATTATTCATCACATTCCTTATGTCTCAAAGAGAACCTGATTTCTTTTTGCTTCCTCGTAATAGATTACTTTTTTGCGCAGGAATCATAATTGAGGACTTTAATCATGGCAAACGAAAACTCGTGCCTCGCTTTCCTTGGTTTCACGCTTGTGCAAATATTGACATATTTAGGTGCTTTGAAGTCTGAATGTGTTTCGTGTGGTTGTGATTATCATCTGGAGAACATTAGAGCAGAGACGTCCAACTTGTGACATCCTGCAGGACTGCAACAGTAGCTCCACACACACACACACACACACACACACACAGAAGATGAATGGGCACTTGAGGACCCGCCTCTCTCATAAGGAAGTTCCTCATGAAGTTTAGAAACTCGTAGACTTGATGGATTCTGATGGGACGAAACCCAAAATTACAAAAAGTCTTTCCGTTGTCTTTATGGCTGCTCTCACACCGTCAGATGGATGCGTTTTTGTTTTCCACAGATATCTGGAACACATCAGATCCTGTTTCTTGCATGTAAACGACAAACTGCTTATAAGATGAGACTTTTTGGTATCTGATATGGGCCGCTTTTGCATATGGACATCTGATCCATGTCTAAACACTCATCAGATCTAATTCTCCTCTGAATTCAGGATTTTTGGCATGTGAAACAATGGCAAGACCAATGTAAAGACTTGATTTTGGCCATCTGTATTTGATTGGATTGTAATCATTGCTCAACTGTCAAGTTATATCTCATTACTGTATTGCAAATATATATTAATAAATTAGAATTTTTATAGATTATATTATATTATTTATTAATAATAACATTCCAAACTTTTGACTTGTAGTATGTTATGGAAGCTTATTTCTTTTGCATTTTCCTTGCATTTGTGAGTTTATATCTCGCAGTTCAGTCAAAGTTGCAGTTACTCTTTTTTTTTTTTTAACCCAAGGCAGAAATAAAAAAACTGAATTATGAGATGAAAATGAAGAATTCTGAGAAAAAAAACTATTTTGCATTACAGTAATTTTATCAGTTTGACATTTTTGATAGAACTGACCCATTTCTTAACAGTCCCAAATCCCACCCTTCATTATTCATAATAATGTTTCAAATGAAAGTACGTCATGAAGATCTGATTGAAGATCTGTGTACTTTTTGTATATGTTTTTTACAAATGTTATGTCCAGATGCATTACAGTAAAGGGAGCTTCTGGCAAAATGTGCATCATTTTTGTCTTTTGTAATGTTTTCGAATGCATGGGAATTTAGAAATGTCAAGTTGCCTGTTGCAATAGCCCTTCTTCATAATAATGTATTCTATGTAAAAGAGAGGCCAGAACATTCTTCAGACGTTCACTGTGTGGGTTTCTGCAGAAGAAAGTAAGTCATACAGTTTTGTAACAACTCAAATGATGACACTTTTCATTTTTGCCTGAATTTCTCACTTCAGTCTGAGCCAGTCAAGTGTGTGTATTCCTGCCAGATGTTTGACGTGGTGTTTTATCATCATGAAAACGTCCTGCAGTTGTGTTTTCTGAAGTTTCGGTTGTTTTTGTCGTTTCTTGTAATAAATGTGATGGCTGGCGACTCTCTGTGTCCGGCTCTGGCAGACGGGGTTAAGCGTTAGAAGCCCTTATTACCGCGCCGACGAGGAAAAGCAGCCAATTACACTAATCTCCCGCCACATCTGTGTCCAATCAGAGACAGCCAATCAGCATACAGCGGTTTTGGCTTCAGAGCCTCAGAAGGGTTAGAAAGAGAAACCCTGAGGACCGTGTGTGTGTGTGTAGATGCTGCCACCGCAGCTCAGAGCTCAAGAATGTTCCATTATGCTGTGAAATGGAAGGTTGTCAGAGTTTAGGGTTTTATTACCCATCATGCACCAGTACTCGTTTCCCAGATCCTGCTGATAAACTTTGGCGTTTTAACCTCCTGTAGTATCCAAGAGAGACTGAAAAGCTTTATCTGTAGTTTGTGGTGTGTCTGTAGATGATGTTCATGCAGACTGAGCTCCGAGTCACATGCACAAACATACACAGATCTGCATTCACATCTTCATGACGTACTTTCATGTAAAACAATGTTATGAATACTGAAGGGTGGGATTTGATTTTACCCATCTGCATTTGATTGGATTGTAATCATTGCTAAACTGTTAAGTAATGGGTCATATTTGACAATTTTATCAAAAATGTCAAACTGATAAATTACTGTAATGCAAAGCTCAAGTATATTTTATTACTAATACAACAAAGATGCATGTATAATTTATGAAACAAATAGTGTATGTGTGAAAAAAATGTGTGGTATTTTGCCAAGTATTTTAAAATATTTTTTATGTAGTGTTAAATTTAAGACATCTTTTAATAATTTTATATTAATAATATATACAAATTATAATAATAATTGTTGTATAATACATTACATTAATATAATAATCACTAATAATTAATACATGCACACAATATGTATGAAAAATATATTATTAATTAATATTAAAATCATACACGTTAATGCATATGTGTATACTGTATATTTTCAAAAAAGTACATATTTCAAAAACAAAATATTACATCCCTGTTGAATTGTTGTAAAACTGATGTACAAAATGTTTAATTCAATTATTTTGTATTTATTTATATAAAACAGTTATGAAACTCACCATTGAAAATCATGAGAATTAAAACAAAGCATTACACTAATGAGAGTTTCTGGGGAAATGTGCATAATTATCATGAAAATGAAATTGCAATGATAAAAATCTTGAAATAATTGCATAAAAATTGCATAATTTCTGCAAAATGTAATTTTTTTTGTACTTATATATTTTGTACAGAAATAACTCATGTTATTTTCCCTCTATTTCTGCAGGTTTTCCCTCCTCTGCCTAATGAAGCTGAGCTCGCACACACGAAAAAACTGTTTCGTCGCCGCAGAAACGACCGGCGGTGAGTCACTCTGTCTTCCAGTTGTTTAGCGTAAACGTTACGCACAGAACGCTGACGTTAGACTCGTAAAGCAGAGAAAACAGCAGCTCACACTTTCCACACATGTCAGACTGTTAATGCAGTGAGAGTGTTTGTAAAAGCTAACACTCTGTATCTGCATGTTCTTCTCTTTTCATCTATTAAACCACTTCCACTTTTTTTCTTTCACGTTTTGACTTTGACCTCATCGGAAAAGTTCTCTGTTGTAATTTGCAGTTGCTAAGAAACGGCAAAAAAAGAAAATATTTTGGACTAAACTTGTGCGAAAGAAAAGGAGGGAGAAAGCAAGCAAAAGCTTTGTGTTATTGGTGGCTTTGTTGATGTGAAGAAAGGCTCTGATGTCCTTGTGTGTGAAAGCATGTCTTCGGTGGACGCTTCTCATGTGTGCTTTGTGACGCCGCTGGATTCGAGGACGTTTACGCTGAGGTTTTGGCTTTGACAGGACTTGTGAAACAGAATAGATGCTTTATATGTGAATAAAGGCTCTCAGATTGACAAAATGCACTGCTGCCTGTCCTTTAGTGGCCTTTACTAGTGCTTTTGATGCCTGTGAGTCAGGGTTTCTATAGTTAACTAAAACCATGAAAATAAAATGAACTATAATAATACTAATATGAAATAAAATCAAATATAATATAAATTTCTATAAAAGTATTTATATCTAAACAAACAAACATATACATACATAAACAAACCTTTTTTTTCCCTGAAATATAATAAACTGAAAAAAGAAACTTTTATTTTATTTCTGCTAGTAGTAACATTTCTCATTTTTGTTTAGTTTAAATTGATGTACTAAAATAACAACAAAAAAAACATATATATAAAACTAAATTAAAACTACATTGACATTAAAAATAAATAAAAATGATAAAACATTAAAATGACAATTTTTATCTAAATATAAATGGATAAATAATTACAAAATAAAAATGCATAAATATAAATCTATAAACATCTAATTTACAAAAATATATAAATATTAATCTATAAACAAAAACAAATATATAAACAATTGTTTCTTTTAATATAATAAACTTGAAATAAAAAAAAATTCTGGTAGTTGCCAAGGCAGCATTTCTAATTTTCATGCAGTTGTTGTACTAAAAAAACTAAAAGTAAAACTGAAAAAATAAACATGAATATATAAGCAAACATTATTGTTTCTTGAAATATAATAAACTGAAATAAAATTAAAAATATGTAAATATTAAAATGAATATTTATTAATATACAAATGACAAATGCAATATAAAAATAGTATAAATATAATGGTATCTTAATGATACAGTGCAATTAAACTACTCAGATTGCCTTAGCGACTGCATAGCAACACACTGGTAACCCCCCACAGCATCCTAGCATTGTGTCTGTGAGTTTTGCACGGGCAAACGACACAAATGAAGTATAATGTCTTTTTTGCATGTCTTACTTGGCTCTCAGACCACAGAATATGTCCGCTTTGACTACAAAAAGTTGGAAGTAAGAGAAAAAACAATCTTGGGAATCATTTCTCTCTCTCTGTGTGTGTGTGTGTGTATACTCGCATCATTACACGAGATGATTCTCTTCCCACATCTCTCTCTCTCTCACACACTCCTCTAACAGAAGGCTTTTCAGCCTGTTATTGCTGCTGTTGGCCACCCACAATGCTTTGCTCCTGCCAGAGAGGACTCTGCGGTCGTGTTGTTTGTTGGCATCGCTTCTTGCCTTTTCTTTCTCACTCGTTCTCTCTCTGTCTCTCTTTAGATTAGTTTGCTGAATCTAAACATCTTCGCAGTCACACTTACGAACTGCAGCATTTCACAAAAAATCTCACAGGAAAGCAGCAGCAGTTTGACTCCATGAAGAGCCAATGACTTAAGAGAGGTTATATCTGATTAAATGAACATCAGAGTGATTTCTGAAGGATCATGTGACACTGAAGACTGGAGTAATGATGCTGAAAATGCAGCTTTGCATCACAGGAATGAATTACATTTTACAATATATTCACATAGAAAGCACTCATTTTAAATAGTAATAATATTTCAAAATTGTATTGTTTTTGCTGTAATTTTGATTAAATAAATGCAGCCATGGTAAGCAGAAGACACATCTTTCAAAAACATATTATAAATCATACCAACACAAAACTTTTGAATGGCATTTTGTTCTTTTCTTTTCTTTTATTTATAACACAGACCTGTTTTAATTTCTATCGTTTGAGGCGGAGGAATATGCTTCTCAGTTCTGTGTGGGCTTTTTGGCATGTTTCAGTAGTTCAGAGCCTTTAAAAAGCTCAATATCAGGTGAATTTGCAGCTGATGACTCAAATCTACATTATGATGAACTGAAATAAACCCAGACCCTGTTCATCCTCTGGATGAGGAATGATGAGGACCTTTACAATTGAAGAGAGAGGGACGATATGGACACAAAAGGCATCAAAAGAGACAGCATTTTGGGAGTTTATTCTTTGAGGATCTTTGGCATAAGAAGTGCACATGCTCAGTGTTGTTTATATTTTGAAGAAACTTTCATCACCAAAACCATCCTGTCTTTTCATATTTACTGCAACATATCTTTGATTTTCACAGCTTTATGCCCTTAAACCCTGTAGCTCCTGTAACATTTTATTTTATTTTATTTATTTTAAATTTGATTTCAGTTTTATTTTATTTTTCAATGACTTTATTTTATTCTATTTTATTTTGTCCCTTCATAATTGTCCCAATCATTTTCCCAGCTTTCATCACCAAAACCATCCTGTCGATTCTTATTTACGATTCTTGTTTCTTTGGTTTTCTTAGCATAATGTAGATGCCATGTCATTTTGTAGTCACTCTTAAATCCTGTACCTCTTGTAACATTTTATTTTTTTATATTTTGTTTTATTTACTCCTGCATTTTTATTTTGTATTTATTTTGCAGCATTTCTTTGGTTTTTGTAGCATTATGTAGATACCCTTAACTCTGTAGCTACTGTAACATTTGACATTTTTTGTCACATTTATTTTTTATTGCTTTTAGCTCCCAAGAGATTTCAGCAGATCTTTCAATAGATTAGCTCTTAATAGATTTTGTAATTGTCCCAATCATTTGCTTCTGCATTTTTGTGTTAGTTGTTACTGTTCCTCCTTTTCCTTTTGTTCTTCCTACTTTATTTAGTTCTCTCATATCTTGTTGTTTTCCATCCCTGCTTGTTTCCACCCTCCCATCCACATTGTTCACGTGTCGTCTCCCTGTGGTACCCATAGCCGATCCGGTCCGCCCCAGGACCAGCTGACGGTGCTGCTGCCAGCCGAAGGGAAGCGGCAAGTGTCCAGGTCAGTGTCTCAAACGGGTCCAGCTCCTGAATCCTGTCCGCTTACTCCTGTTCTTCCACTTACAAGCTTGGCTCACGGAAACCCGACTCCTGAACTGCTTATGGGATCCGACCCGCTCTTGGGATTCAAACTAACCATCTTCTGACTGGATCGGTGACCCTGAGGTCCTGTTTGCTTTATTCTGCTTGCACAACATAAATCCTCTGTACAGTACGTTCTCATCCTCTTCTGCCTCTCTTCAGTTGAGTCATCATTAATCTGCAAACTATCTCCGTACAGTAAGTCCAGTGCGGAACGGAAATCCAAATCCACAGGCATTAAGGTGGCGGGTATGAGGAATATAAATGAAGGTCATTACGGTGTTCATCTGGTGGAGTGAAAGGTGTGCTAACATTCGGTGTCAAACACTTACGGATTTTTTGATGGCCAGCTGAAGTTTTTCTTTAAATTAAGTGTGATATACATGTTATATATTTCATGCAGTGGTGTGCTTACGTATTTCCAAAAGTTCCCAAAGATTTGTAAATCCAGAGAAATTCTAGTTTTAAAAACTGACTCGTCCCTGTTCCTCCATGGCCATGGTCGCCTATCAATGACGTAATATCCGTGCTATCCTCGGTTTTCGCTTGTAAAATCTACAAGCGTGGACAAAAATGCCGCTGCACAGTTAAAGTAAATCCATTAAGGCTAAAATGAAAAGTGTTGACTGCAGCATTAAATTTATATATGCTCAATGTTGCATCATGACTCTTTTTCCGCGTTTTTACAGTGTTGACATTTAACAGCCAAACAGAAAAACGTATCGTTCAATACCAATAGTTGAAAATGCTAAATATCGGCTGATTTATCGGTCTTGGCAATATATCAGTCGACAACTACTGGACATTATCTGAAAACACAGAAATGGAGTTTGTTGCTTCTAGGATCTTATATAGATGGTCTGTTTTACATGGTGGAGAACTAGTGTGTGTTGTGTGATGGAGAAAATGATGGGTTACTATAGACTTTAATCACTTTGATCTGTTCAGTATGTAGTCATTTTCACAGCCTGAGTTATAAGCCTCCTTGAACATTTTGGAAGGACGTATTTTCAATTTTCGATCAGCAATATGAGATATTGAATGCATTGTCCTTCTGTTCCTCAGTCTTATTTTCATTTATGTTCATTTAAATATGGTGTGTTGTGAGTGAGATCATTAAGTTGACCATGATACAGGCGTGAAATGTGAAGATTCCCATCGATGACAGACCTGTCAGTCAGGGTTTATCTTGTGTAAAGCGAACACTTGATGTTAATGTTATGTAAGAGGTTTTCTCAGAGCTTTTTGTTGTATTGTGCTGTGTGTGTGTGTGTGTGTGTGAATGAGGGAAGGGAAGGGTTGGGTGTGGACGACATTCAATCTGGCTCTTGAGCTGCTTAGAAGTGTATGTCGGTGACAGGTACACACACACACACACACACACACACACACACAATGTACAACATGCATTTAAATTATTGAGTGAGAATTAGCACTAAGATAAGTACAAATTTGAGATATATCCAAATGCATTCGGATGTTACTCTGTGTATTAGGTTAACATCTACCATTATTTGATAGTTTTCCAACTTTTGTTTCAACCTTTTCAAAGTCAAAGGTTAATTTCTACGTCTAATTGAGATTTTAATTAACTCTGTATATCTGAAGTCTCTCTCATGTGATTATGTTGAGCAGATGTGTGATTTTAAATGACTAGAAGTGCTTTGATTTTTTTCTCAGAAACACATTCAAGGACATCATCATAATCTACTCCAAACTGAACTTTTCCTCAAAGATTCTTTTCATCTCAACACTTATTCATGTTCTGTTGAGATCTGCATTTTTAAGATTTACTTGCCTTGATGAAACGAGTTAAAATGCTAAAACTGCATGCTTTTTATTTTATATGTATATTTGTTTTGAAAGAAAATAATACTTTTATTCAGAAAAGATGCATTAAATTGTGAAGAAGGTGACAGTGTAGACATTTTTAATATTACGAAAGATTTATATTTCAAATAAGTGCTGTTCTTTTGAACTTTCTATTCAAATAATCCTGAAAAATCAAATGTATCATGGTTTTCACAAAAATTTGATCAGCTGTTTTTAACATTGATAATAATCAGAAACGTTTCTTGAGCAGCAAATCAGCATATTAGAATGATTTCTGAAAGATCATGTGACACTGAAGACTGGAGTAATGATGCTGAAAATTCAGCTTTGATCACAGCAATAAATTTCATTTTACAATATGTTCAAAGAAAAAACAGTTATTTTAAATTGTAATAATATTTCACAATTTTTAGAGTATCTTTGATCAAATAAATGTTTCCATATTTCCGCCACTGCTGGAATAGATACATGCAGCATCTGTGTGAAACATGTTCCTGCTGAGCGACGTCAAGGGTTAACCTGTGTAAAGCCTGAAGAATGTGACGGTCAGCACCTCGACGTCTTATTTTTGACCTGTCATTCAGCACACTCAGTGTGTGTGTCTCCCCTAAAATTAACCCCTAGTAAAACCAGAACACCACAGTCAAACATGACCTTAACCTGGACACCTCGCTCTAAAGCTGTCAGTCAAACGTGAAGCCCGTCCTCTGAGCGAGGAGATTCCCGTGTGTGTGGCATCATGTGTGCGTAAGGGTTTTAAAGAGCACAGAATACCACAGAGCTTACGTTTGTTCATGGTCACTAGTGAAGATGTTAGTCTTTGAAGTGTCCGCTGATGTTGTAGATTATGTTCGTGGCAGGACTCTCCATGCTTTTTTATTCTTCGTAGAAGCAGTAAAATATGACCTTGTTCCTCTATAACAAAGTTATATTAGTATCATTGATATACTAAATTTATAGTTTTTGTTAATATTTTGAATTAGACTTTATTTTTAGTTAAAGTTTTAGTAATTTTGTTGTTTTTTGTCATTTTTATTAGGTTTTTTTATGTTTATGTAGTTTTTATTAAATTATATTTATATTATATTTATATTTTTTTAGTGTTTATTTATTTATTTATTTATTGTTTTAGTCATTTTAGTACTTCGAGTTAAATTTAAATGAAAATTAGAAATGTTGTCTTGGCAACTAGCTAAAATAAATTTACATTTTTATGTCAAATATTTAATTTAATAAAATATTAAATATTTTTATATTTTATAATTCACAATTTTTTATTTATTTATTTTTATTATTATATTTTATTTGACTTAATGTTTATTTTAAGTAACAGTTTTAAGGTTTGTTTGTTTATTTTGAATTAACAACCTAGAACACATATTTGTTTGTTTATTTGTTTGTTTTTTTGTTTAAGAAATAGCCATAGTGTGTTTTTTTTGTTCTTTTTTTAGCTTTTTGCTTGGTTGTAGTCATTTTAGTACTTCAATTTAAACTAAATAAAAATTAGAAATGTTGCCTTGCCAACTAGCTGAAATTAAATAGGTTTCATTTTTTAAATATTTATTTTATTTCACATAGTTTTTGTTTTAAATAACATTTTTTATGGTTTTAGTTAACTATAATAACCCTACAACTCTGGCACTACAAGATGCTGCACAACATGCAAAAGTTTCATATTGTTCATATTGTTTCATATTGATAAATTATGCCTTCTGTTGAGTGAAATCTCATTTGTCCAAAATCCTGTATATTAAACATCAAATATGTTGATTGGTTGGGATTTCGCTTTCAGTGATGCCAGAAAAATGCATTTGAAACTCAGTTTGCACCTAATTTAGATGAAGTACATTACAATTTGTTTGTGCAATGTTTAACTCTTGAATCCAAATACTGTCTTTTCTTGAAAAGAATAAATAATCAGACTATTGCAGTCAATGATGCACCACATTTGTTCACATAATATGCACAAACACACTCACATGTGACGCGGCGCACTCTGAATGCACACGTCAGTGTGCATACACATGTAATGTACACACAGTAAAGCCCATAATCCAGTGTCGGCCTTTAGGATGACTGGATTCTGCTGGTGAAGATAGATTGTCCCATCAGCCTGCTGCAAACATGGAGATCTGGGTGTTTACATATTGACTCACATCTGCTATAAATCATTACACACACATTAACACACTGTGTCTGTATTATTAGTGGTGTTAAAGTCAATCCTCACTATTACTGTTACTCAGATTTTAAGTTAAGGCCCATTCACACCAAAAACTACAGCTATGAAGACAACTAGAAAATGATTCATGAAATGATTCCTGTGGTATCATTTCTCTTTGTCGTTATCATTGTAGTTGTAGTGCGGATGTCTCCATTCTCAAAGAATTAAAATTATTATTATTATTATTTTTTAAATTAATTAATGAATTAAGTTTTTTTTATTTGTTCTTTCTTTCTTTCTGCTTTATTTTATTTATTTATTTTGACCTAAACAACCAAAACATGTGTTGTCCTGCAGCATCTATCAGAATTTATTTATTTGTATTTATTTGCTTTATTTTGTGCATCTATTTTTTTCTTTAGACTTAACCACCCAGCACACTCTTAAAATTCAGTCTGTGTAATTTGCACTGCAGTGTTGACCAGAATTATTGTTAATTAATTATTATTAATAATGATTATATTAATAATAATTATAAATTAATTTATAAATTATATTTTTTATATATATATATATATATATATATATATGTGTGTATATGTGTGTGTGTGTATATATATATATATATATATATATATATATATAATGTATGTGTGTGTGTGTGTGTGTTTATGTACATTTATTTATTTTTGTATATTTATTTATATGTTTGTTTATGTTGACTGGCATCATCCACCAGAATTAATTAATTAATCAATCTGTTTATTTGTTTGTTTGTTTATATTTGTTTGAGTATTTCTTTGCTTTATTTGTTTTTGCGTGTTTATTTCTTTGCTTATTAATTCATATATTTATTTTAACTTAATATCCAGAACACTCTTAAAATTCAGTGTGTCCTGCAGCATCTGTCTATTATTTATTTATTTATTTATTTATTTTGTGTATTTATATGTTTTGTGTATTTGTTTGCTTGTTTTGTGCATTAATTTATTTTTGTGTATTCATTTATTTAACCACCCAGAACATCATCGCTTCCACTTCGCAACATCCTGACAACTACTCTGAACACTTTATACTAATTTCAACACCTTATCTTCAAAATACTTAACATTGCCCTGCAACCACCTAACAAATGCCCTAGCAACTACCCAAAACACTTGCAACCACATAGCAACACGCAAAAAATCCTTCAGAAAACCAATGGAACTGCCTAGCAACACCCTGGAAACCACACACGTAAAGCTCATTAACATAACGATAACTGGCTCTTTTTGTTGTCATTCTAGGAGACAGCAGCGCCTACCTGGAGGAGGAGGAGGGGCTGCTGGGAGGTCCCAGAATCCTCAGCAGCAGCAGCAGCAGCAGCAGCAGCAGCAGGGACCGCAGCAACAGCAGCTCAATCAGACGCAGCAGCCCAACGCAGACCACCAATCAGGCGCCGGCACTAAGCACGGGGGGCGGGGTTACCAGGGCCAGCAGAACCAGAGCGGGCGGCAGGGCGGCCCGCATCACGGCTATAGCCAGAACCGCCGATGGCATCAGCACCCCAAACACCAGATGAACAGTTTCAATCAGGGGCCCTCAGGGGCCGACAGGGGCCTCACACGCAGTACCAAAGAGACAGAGAATGTAAAACACGAGGAGCTGGAGCCCCACATGGAGAAAGGAGCGAAGGATGAGCCTGCGAAAGAGGAGAGAAAGAAAAGAGACAAGGAGGAGAAGACGGAGAGCAGGAAGATCTGCTTACTGCAGTCATCAAAAGAAAGACTGAGGAGGAGATTGAAAGAGAAGGTGATTGCTGCTAAATACATTAGCAACGTGCTATCAGTGTGGTAAAACATGTTAGCAACATGATAAAACAAGCCAGAAACATTCTAAATACGCTAACAACATACTATCAAAATATGTTACTATCTACAAAACATACTATCTACATTCTGTCAACATACTAACATATTGAAACATGTTAGAAACATGCTAAACATGTTAGAAACATAAAAAATAGTACCAACATTCTAAAGCAGGCTAGAAACATGTTAAATATGCTAGTACCGACATACTATCAGTGTGGCAAAAAATGTTAGCAACATGCTGAAACAACCCAGAAACATTAAATATGTCAGCTACATACTATCAACATACTAACATATTTAAACATGTTAGAAACATGTTAAACATGTTAGAGACATGTTAAAAATATTCAAAACCTGTTAGCAACATGCTAGAAACGTTAAATATGCTAGCAACATACTAACAATGTGGTAAAACATGTTAGCAACATGTTAAAATAAGGTAGGAACATGATAAATATGTTAACCACATAATATCAATGTAGTAAAACATGTTAGAAACATGCTAAATACACTAGCAACACACTACCAGTGTGGTAAAACATTAACATGCTAAAACAAGATAGAAACATGCTAAATATGCTCGCAATTATCAGTGTGGTAAAACGTGTTAGCAACATGTTAAAACAAGCTAGAAACATGATAAATATGTCAGTAACATACTATCATTGTGGTAAAACATGTTAAAACAATCTAAAACATGTTAAATGTGTTAACACACTATCAGTGTGGTAAAACGTTAGCAATATGCTAAAAAAGCTAGAAACATGTTACATATACTAGCAACAAACTAACAATGTGATAAAATATGTTAGCAGCATGTTAAAATAAGCTAGAAACATGATAAATATGTTAACAACATAATATCATTGTGGTGAAACATGTTAGAAACATGCTAAATACACTAGCAACACACTACCAGTGTGGTAAAACTAGCAATATGCTAAAAAAAAAAAAAAAGCTAAAAACATGTAAAATATGCTCACAATTATCAGTGTGGTAAAACATGCTGCTTAAAACAAGCTAGAAACATGATAAATATGTCAGTAACATACTAACAATGTGGTAAAACATGCTTACAACATGCTAAAACAAGCTAGAAACATGCTAAATATGTTAGCAACATACTATCAATGTAGTAAAACATGTAAATAACATGCAAAAAACAAGTTAGATGATTTGAAATCAAAATCTTTTTTAACATTATAAATGTCTTTACTGTCACTTTTTAATCAATTAAACACATCCTTGCTGAATAAAATCGTACTGATCCCAAACTTTTAAACGTAGTATATGCTATTCCTCGGTGTTCTAAGTCATGTGACCACTCTCGCTGTTCTCTGATTGACAGGAGGAAGTTCCCGTGGCGACGGCCGGACCTCAGCAGAACCGAATGGACAGATTATTAGAGATTCTGAACAGCATGAGGAACAACAGCAGCGGCGTGGAGAATCAGCTCACCACGTTCATGGAAGAAGCGCAGAACTCGGCCGATTCGGAGGAGACGCTGAACGAGATCGTCCACACGATTTACCGCAAGGCGGTCAGCGACCGAAGTTTTGCGGCCACGGCTGCTAAACTCTGCGACAAGATGGCTCTGTTCATGGTGGAAGGAACCAAATTCCGCTCTCTGTTACTCAACATGTTACAGGTAAGTGCTGAATATTCGTAACTTATTTGATCACGTTCTGCCGGTTGTCTCCTATTGGTCAGTGCTGTGTCTCTGAGGACCAATCGGATTGCACGATTCACAAACGTTATCCCACCTGCTGCCCGACCACATCCATCTCAGCTCTTTTGTTCCTCTTTTGCATCTGGAATTTCTCCTCTTCCTCTTTTCTGAAGGGCTTAAAGAAGCCGAGGTATCAGGATGTGACTCACGCCTGCAATCCAGCTGAGTGACCCTGTACAATTTCCTCATTGCACAAAAGGGACTTTTTAGGCCCCCGAACGCTTTCACCTCATTTTGAAATGGAGAGTTTCTGAAAGCAAATGAATATATTTTGAAGAAATAGTTCAGAATGAAATTCTGTCATTGTTAGTTCACCCTCATTTCCTGTGGAATGCAGAAAGTGAACGGTTTTTTTTTTCCGTCTGCTCTTTTCCTTATAATCTGCTCCAAAATGGCAAAAACACCAAAAAAGTGACTCATGCAATTTACGTTTTGCATGATCAAGAATGGCCTGTTTTTGAAAATGGCCATGACAAACGAAATTGTCTAGCTTGACTAACATTATGTGTGATCCAGTGTTATTTCAGAATTACTTATATGCTATTATAGTTAGATGATTGATCTCAGGAAAAGAGCTATATAAAGCTTTCTAACCTTATATATGCATAATAATAATAATAATTATTATTATTATTATTATTATTATTATTATTATAGTTTTATTCATATTTTAAATGAGCTTTGTTTTCAGTTTTAATTTTAGTTTAAGTTTTAGTAATTTTGTTACGTTTTAAGTTTAATATAATTTTATGTAGTTTTATATACATTTGCATTTAGTTTTAATGTATTTTATTCATTTTTATTTTTAGTAATTTTGGCACTTTAAACATATCTTAGTTTGTTCTCAAGGCCTCATTTCTGTTTTTTTGTTTACTTTTTTATATTATCAGTTTTCATTTTTGTTCATTTGAATTTTGTGCTGTGTGTGTGTGTATATATATGTATGTATATATATT
>JAFVLL020040047.1:9086-31402 GCA_021397915.2 Tor tambroides | reverse complement strand
TGATCGTAAAAACGTTATGCGACTGAATAAATGCACTTCTTGTCAAGAGAAAAAATGACAGAAACAGCAGTTATGAGTGGGATGGCCAACCCTAGCCCCGCCCCTGCGTTAATTGCGTTAAATATTTTTAACGCGTTAAACAGAAAAAATTAATCGCATGCGTTAACGCGGTAATTTTGACACCACATATATATGTATGTGTGTATGTGTGTGTGTGTCTGTGTATATGTGTGTATATATATATATATATATATATATATATATATATATATATATATGTATATATATATATGTATATGTGTTAATTTAAATTAATAAATGATTTAAATATTTAAAGTTTAAATATCAAAAGTATTGTTTAAATACAATTGTTCTTAATGTTGTTATTAATGTAATGTATTAATGTATATTTTTATATGATATGTGGAGAGACAGACATAACCTAGACCTAACCTAAAATACACCCTAACCTAGACCTCGACTTCTCACCGTTACATCATCATTACCTCACCCCTGTATCTCTGTGCAGACCAATCAGGTCCGAGTGGGAGGAGTCGTCATTCCCCACTCTGTGAACATGGATTCAGTTGTGACCTTTGACCTCTGGAATGTGGCAGTATGCATAAGTTTCCTGCCGCGGGCGACTCCCCCGCCTTCCCATCCTCCGCAGTCACGCATGCATCTGACCAACAATCCTACAGCCCAGGGTCAAAGGTCGTGCTCAGCAGGGGCGAGCCGAGCGGTGTACGTATCTGTGTGTCACCGGCTTTGATCTGTCTGCCGTCGCTCACTGGACATACACGCTCAATCGCATTGTTTCACATTTAATACAAACAATCAGCCCTTATTTCAAATAAACCAAGGGTCTCCTCCCTGCAGATTATTCATCACATTCCTTGCGTCTCAAAGAAAAGCTGATTTCCTTGTAATAGTTTACTTTTTTGCGCAGGAATCATAATTGAGGACTTTAATCATGGCAAACGAAAACTTGTGCCTCGCTTTCCTTGGTTTCACGCTTGTGCAAATATTGACATATTTAGGCGCTTTGAAGTCTGAATGTGTTTGGTGTGGTTGAGATTATCATCTGGAGAACATTAGAGCCGAGACGTCCAACTTGTGACATCCTGCAGGACTGCACCAGTAGCTCCGCACACACACACACACACACACACACACACACACAGAAGATGAATGGACGCTTGAGGACCCGCCTCTCTCGTAAGGAAGTTCCTCATGAAGTTTAGAAACTCGTAGACTTGATGGATTCTGATGGGACGAAACCCAAAATTACAGTTGTATCCTCACAAGTCTTTCCGTTGTCTTTATGGCTGCTTTTACACTGTCAGATGGATGCGTTTTTGTTTTCCACAGACATCTGGCGCACATCAGATCCTGTTTCTTACATGTAAACGGCAAATTGCTTATAAGATTAGACTTTTTGGTATCTGATATGGGCCGCTTTTACATATGGACATCTGACCCGTATCTAAACACTCATCAGATCTAGTTCTCCTCTGAACGCAGGATTTTTGGCATGAGAAACAATGGCTGGAAAAATGTAAAGACTTGATTTTGGCCATCTGTATTCGATTGGATTGTAATCATTGCTCAACTGTCACTTTACATCGCAATACTGTATTGCAAATATATATGAATAAATTTGAATTAGTAAATTATTTAAATACTTAATATTAATGATTATATTATATTATATATTAATAATAATATTATTTGTATATTCTTAATTATTCCAAACGTTTGACTTGTAGTAAACATTGTAGTAGATTTTGTTCTCAGAATTGTGAGATATAAACTCTCAAATGCAAGGTAAAAATCAGAATTATGAAATAAAAAGTTGCAGTTACTGTTTTTGTTTTTTATTCTGAGGCAGGAATAAAAAAAAACTTAATTGTGAGATGAAAATGGAGAATTCTGAGAAACAACAAATTGCAAGATGTAAACTCAAAATTATGAGTTTAACTTGCAATTGCAAGAAAAAAAGAGAAAGGTCTGAATTATGAGATAAAAAGTTGCAATTATGTTTATTTTTTATTCTGTGGAAGAAACAAGCTTCCATATACATCTATCTGTCTATCTGTCTGTCTGCATTTTTGATCAAACTGACCCATTACTTAACAGTTTAGCAATGATTACAATCCAATCAAATTCAGATGGTTAAAATCAAATCCCACCCTTCATTATCTGAATCTGAATGAAGATCTGTGTATTTTTGTGTATTTTTGACAAAAGAAAAAAAAAAAAAAATATATATATATATATATATATATATATATATATTAGTACACCAGCAAAAATTTTAGTATATCTTCTCAAGGGACAATACTGCACAAATGAAACTTGGATATATTTTAGAGTAGTCAATGTGCAGCTTGTATAGAAGTGCAATTTTACTGTCCTCTAAATATAACTCAACATATAGCCATTATTGTCCAAATAACTGGCAACAAAAATGAGAACACCCTAAGTGAACATGTCAAAACTGTGTCCAAAGTGTCAACATTTTGTAGGGGCACCATTGTTATCTAGCACTGCCTTAATCCTCCTGGGCATGGAGTTCACCAGAGCTGCACAGGTTGTTGCTGGCATCCTCTTCCACTCCTCCATAATGACACCACGGAGCTGCTGGATGTTAGACACACGGTGCTTCTCCACCTTCTGCTTGAGGATGCCCCACATGTGCTCAATAGGGTTCAGGTCTGGAGACATACTTGGCCACTCCATCACCTTCACCTTCAGCTTCATCAGCAAGGCAGTGTCATCTTGGTGGTGTGTTTGGGGTGGTTATTATGCAGGAAAACTGCTGTTCAGCACAGTTTCTGAAGGGAGGGCATCATGTTCTGCTTCAGAATGTCACAGTACATGTTGGAATCCATGTTTCCCTCAATGAACCGCAGCTCCCCAGTACCAGCAGCACTCATGCAGCCCCAGACCATGACACTCCCACCACCATGCTTGACTATAGGCAAGACACAATTTTCTTGGTACTCCTCACCAGGGCGTCGCCACACATGCTGGACACCATCTGAGCCAAACAGGTTTACCTTAGACTCATCAGACCACAGGACATGGTTCCAGTAATTCATGCTCTTGGCCAGGTTGTCTTCAGCAAACTGTTTGCAGGCTTTTTTGTGAGCCAGCTTCAGAAGAGGCTTCCTTCTGGGAAGACGGCCATGCAAACCGACTTGTTGCAGTGTGTGGTGTATGGTCTGAGCACTGACAAGCTGACCTTCCACTTCTGCAACCTCTAAAGCAATGCTGGCAGCACTCATGCATCTGTTTTTTGAAGCCAGCTTCTGCACCTGATGCACAGCATGAGGACCTAACTTCTATGATCGACCCTTGCGAGGCCTGTTCCGAGTGAAACCCGTCTTGGAAAACCTCTGTATGACCCTGGCCACTGTACTGTGACTCAGTTCGAGGCTGTTACCGAACTTCTTATATCCTCGGCCATATTTGTGGAGAGCAACAGTTCTAATTCTCCAATCCTCAGAGAGTTCTTTGCCATGAGGTGCCATGTTGAACATCCAGTGGTCATTATGAGAGAATTGTACTCAAAGTACCAAATTTTAACTGCTCTAATACAAGATACACAAATTTGTATGATCCTGTCAAGCAGACAAAAACATGAACATGATGAATAGGACAGTAGAGGACAGTAAATCTTTACTGCTATACAAGTTGCGCATTGACTACTCTAAAATATATCCAAGTTTCATTTCTATAGTATTGTCCCTTGAAAAGATATACTAAAATGATTGCCGAAATGTGAGGGGTATACTCACTTTTATGAGATACTGTGTATATATATATATATATATATATATATATATATGTAAGTGTGTATGTGTGTGTATATGTATATAATTTTTATTTTTAAGTTTTAAAGGGAGTTTCTGGCAAAATGTGCATCATTTTTGGCTTTTGTAACGTTTTTCGAATGGATTGAGAATGAATGTAGAAATGTCAGGATGTCTGTTACAATATCTTTTTCTCATAATAATGTATGCTAAGAGAGACCAGAACATTCTTCAGACATTCACTGCTTGTGTTTCTGCAGAAGAAAGCAAGTCATCCAGTTTTGTAACAACTCAAATGATGACAATTTTCATTTTTTCATTTCAATTTCTAACTTCAGTCTGAGCCAGTCAAGTGTGTGTATTCGTGCCAGATGTTTGACGTGGTGTTTTATCATCATGAATACATCCTGCGGTTGTGTTTTCTTAAGTTTCAGTTGTTTTTGTCGTTTCTTGTAATAAATGTGATGGCTGGCGACTCTCTGTGTCCGGCTCTGGCAGGCTTTCTGTGTGGGGGCGGGGTTAAGCGTTAGAAGCCCTTATTACCGCGCCGACGAGGAAAAGCAGCCAATTACACTAATCTCCCGCCACATCTGTGTCCAATCAGAGACAGCCAATCAGCATACAGTGGTTTTGGCTTCAGAGCCTCAGAAGGGTTCGAAAGAGAAACCCCGAGGACCGTGTGTGTGTGTGTGTAGATGCTGCCACCGCAGCTCAGAGCTCAAGAATGTTCCATTATGCTGTGAAATGGAAGGTTGTCAGAGTTTAGGGTTTTATTACCCATCATGCACCAGTACTTGTTTCTCAGATCCTGTCGATAAACCTTGGCGTTTTAACCTCCTGTAGTGTCCAAGAGAGACTGAAAAGCTTTATCTGTAGTTTGTGGTGTGTTTGAAGATGAAGTTCATCAGACTGAGCTCTGAATCACATGCACAAACATACACAGATCTGCATTCACATCTTCATGACGTACTTTCATATGAAACAATATTATGAATGATGAAGGGTGGGATTTGATTTTAGCCATCTGCATTTGATTGAATTTGTAATCATTGCTAAACTGTTAAGTAATGGGTCATATATGACAATATTATCAAAAATGTCAAACTGATCAAATTACTCTAATGCAAAATAATGCAAATACAACAAAATGCATGCATGATTTATGAAAAAGTGTGTGTGTTAATATTAATAAATATTATTAATATTAATATTAAAATCATACACATACATTGTTAATGCATGTGTGTATACTGTATATTTTCAAACAGTATTTTAAAAATATTACGTCCTGGTTGTATTTGTTTTCCAAAATTAATTTGTTGTTGTATAAGATTAAGATGATTTTAAGATGATTTTTTTTATTAAATTATTTTTTATTTAATAATCATCATTAATAATTAATACCTGCACAAAATATGTATGAAGAATATATTATTAATTAATATAAAGATCATACACACAAAT
This sequence comes from Tor tambroides, assembly GCA_021397915.2. Classification (NCBI taxonomy): domain Eukaryota; kingdom Metazoa; phylum Chordata; class Actinopteri; order Cypriniformes; family Cyprinidae; genus Tor; species Tor tambroides. Next base: position 26,120 of record JAFVLL020040047.1, on the reverse strand, counting down.
GTTAATGCATATGTGTATACTGTATATTTTCATAAAATATGTAAAAAAAAATATATTTTATCCCAGTTGTATTTGTTGTATAAAATTAAATTTTTTGTTCTTCAAAATTTTTAATTCAATTATAATTTTTTATTTAGTTATATAAAGCAGTTATGGAAATCACCATTGAAAATAATGAGCATTTAAACAAAACATTACAACAATGGGAGTTTGTGCATGTGCATAATTATCATAAAAGAAAAATCGCAATAATATAACTGAACTAACAAATGTTTTAAAATTGCATATTTTCTGCAAAATGTTATTTATTTCTGTACTTTTATTTGTGAGGTTCACACTTATATAAAAACTGTACAGACTTTTTGGTTTGGTGTTTCTCATGTTATTTTCTCTTTCTTTCTGCAGGTTTTTCCTCCTCTGCCTAATGAAGCTGAGATCGCACACACGAAAAAACTGTTTCGTCGCCGCAGAAATGACCGCCGGTGAGTCACTCTGTCTCTTTCGGTTGTTTAGCGCAAGCGTTGCGCACAGAGCGCTGACGTTAGACTCGTAAAGCAGAGAAAACAGCAGCTCACACTTCCCACACGAGTCAGACTGTTAATGCGGTGAAAGCGTCAGCCGGTTTGTAAAGCGTAACGCTCTGTATCTGCATGTTCCTCTCTTTTAATCCATTAAAGCACTTCCACTTTTTTTCTTGCACGTTTTGACTTTGACCTGATCGGAAAAGTTCTCTGTTGTAATTTGCAGTTGCTAAGAAATGGCAAAAAAAGAAAATATTTTGGTCTAAACTTGTGCGAAAGAAAAGGAGGGAGAAAGAAAGCAAAAGCTTTGTGTTATTCAGGGCTTTGTTGATGTGAAGAAAGGCTCTGATGTCCTTGTGAGTGAAAGCCAATCTGATTGCATGTCTTCGCTGGACGCTTCTCATGTGTGCTTTGTGATGCCGCTGGATTCGAGGACGTATACGCTGAGGTTTGGCTTTCTTTGACAGGACGCGTGGAGCAGAATAGATGCTTTATATGTGAATAAAGGCTCTTTTAGATTCCCAAAATGCACTGCTGCCTGTCCTTTAGTGGCCTTTAATAGTGCTTTTGATGCCTGCGAGTCAGGGTTTGTATGGTTAACTAAAACCATGAAATGATTTTGATACTTGAAAACTACAATAAAATATATAAAAATAATGTCATTTATTTCTTTTCAACGTACTAAAACTGTAACGAAAATTCAAATAAATATTAAAAATAAAATTAAAACGAATAAACATTCATATCTAAACAAACATATAAATATATAACCAAATATTTTTGTTTCTTGAAATATAGTAAACTGAAATCAAATCAAATCAAATATTAAAAAACTTATTACAGAAACTTTTTTCGTTTCAAAATTACAAAAACTGTAATGAAAAGTAAATAAATATTATTAAAAATAAAATTTAAATGAATAAATATTAGTATCTAAACCAACATTTAAATATATAAACAAACATTTTTGTTTCTTGAAATAGAATAAACTGAAATTAAAGAAAATATTAAAAACTTGTATAAAAACTCATATTTTATCTCTGCTAGTTGCCAAGGCAACATTTCTCATTTTCATTTAGTTGATGTACTAAAATAACAAGAAGTAAAAAATGAAGGCTATATAGGCATATTTAAAAAAGTAAATGAATAAAAAATGGCAAACAATAAAATTACTAAATCTTTATGTAAAAATAAAATTAATAAATAATTACAAAAATAAAATGTAAATAAATATTAATATATAAACAAACAGATATAAACAAACATTATTGTTTCTTGAAAACATCTAATATATATAAATATTAAAATGAATAAATATGAATAAACAAATATAATCTAAAAAATAATATAAATATAATAGCATCTCAATAAAACTATTTTATTTTTGGTTTTTCAAAAAAAATCCAGTTATTTACTATAAGATTAAGTTAAAGAGTCAATTTCATGATAATTAGTGGTCTTAAATTTGAGTATACTGTATGTGTCGTATCACAACGATAAATAGCTTAGCAACAACTCCAAACACCCTAGCAACAACTCCAAACACCCTAGCAACCTTATAGCAATGCAATAAAACCTCTCAGAATGCCTTAGCAATTGCATAGCAACACCCTGGTAACCACCCACAGCATCCTAGCATTGTGTTTGCGAGTTTTGCACTGGCAAACAACACATATAGCGTACAATGTCATTTTTGCATGTCTTTCTTGGCGTTCAGACCACAGAATATGAGAATATGTCCGCTTTCACTACAAAAGTTAGATGTAAGAGAAAAAACAATCTAGGAAATCATTTCTCTCTCTCTCTCTCTCTGTGTGTGTGTGTGTCTGTGTGTGTCTGTGTGTGTGTGTGTGTGTGTGTGCGCATCACTACACAAGATGATTCTCTTCCCACATTTCTCTCTCTCTCTCCCACTCCTCTAACAGAAGGCTTTTCAGCCTGTTATTGCTGCAGTTGGCCACCCACAATTCTTTGCTCCTGCCAGAGAGGACTCTGCGGTCGTGTTGTTTGTTGGCATCACTTCTTGCCTTTTCTTTCTCACTCGCTCACTCTCTCTCTCTTTAGATTAGTTTGCTGAATCGAAACATCTTCAGAGTCACTCTTATGAACTACAGCATTTCGCTGACAGGAAAGCAGCAGCAGTTTGATTTCATTAAGAGCCGACGACTTAAGATGAACATCAGAATGATTTCTGAAGGATCGTGTGACACTGAAGACTGGAGTAATGATGCTGAAAATTCAGCTTTGATCACAGCAATAAATGACATTTTAAAATATATTTACATTTTTACCGTTTTCACTGTAATATTGATTAAATAAATGGGGCCTTTGTGAGCAGAAGACACTTCTTTCAAAAATGTTATCTTATGATTCATACCAACTCCAAACTTTTGAATCGTGTTTTTTTTTTTATTTGTTTTATTTTATAACACAGACCTGTTTTCATTTATATGGTTTGAGGCAAAGGATTATGCTTCTCAGGTCTGTGTAGGCTTTTTTGGCATGCTTTAGTAGTTCAGAGCCTTTAAAGAAGCTCAATATCAGGTGAATTTGCAGCTGATGACTCAAATCTACATTCTGATGTACTGAAATAAACCCAGACCCCGTTCATCCGCTGGATGCGGAGTGATGAGGACCTTCACATTCAACTGTGAGAGAGGGATGATATGGACACCAAAATTTTTTCTTTGAGGATCCTTGGCATAAAAAATGCACATACTGCTCACAGAACGTGTTTCATCAGTGTTTCATATTTGAAGAAACTTTCATCACCGAAACCATCCCGTCTTTTTGTACTGCAACCTATCTTTGGTTTTCGCAGCTTTATGTAGATGCAAATGCCTATTGTTGCCCTTAAACCCTGTAGCTCCTTTAACATTTTATTTATTATTTTATTTTTATTTTTTTAACTTACTTTTTTATTGTTTTTATTTATTTATTTATTTTTATTTTCTTATTTTATTTTTTACTGATTTTATTTTATCCCTAGTAGGTTTCATAATTATCCCAATCATTTTTTCCTGCGTTTTGCCACCTTTCATCTCCAAAATCATCCTGTCATTTCTTATTTACTGCAATGTTTCATTGGTTTTTGCAGCATAATGTAGATGCCATGTCATTTTGTAGTCACCCTTAAATCCTGTAGCTCTTGTTATTTTTTTGTATTTTATTTTATATTACATTTTTTGTTTTATTTTATTTTATTTACTCCTGCATTTTTGTTTTGTATTTATTTTGCAGCATTTCTTTTATTCTCGTAAGATTATGTAGATACCCTTAACTCTGTAACTACTGTAACATTTTAGTTATTTTATTTTATTGCATTTTATTGCATTTTATTATATTTTTTAGCTCCAATAGATTTCAGTAGATCTTTCAATAGATTAGCTCTCAGTAGATTTTGTAATTGTCCCAATCATTTACTCCTGCGTTTTTGTGTTAGTTGTTACTGTTCCATCTCCTCTTTTCTTTTTGTTCTTCTTGCTTTATTTAGTTCTCTCGTATCTTCTTGTTTTCCATCTCTGCTTGTTTCCACCCTCCCATCCACATTGTTCACGTGTCGTCTCCCTGTGGTACCCGTAGCCGTTCCGATCCGCCCCAGGACCAGCTGACGGTGCTGCTGCCAGCCGATGGGAAGCGGCAAGTGTCCAGGTCAGTGTCTCAAAACGGGTCCAGCTCCTGAATCCTGTCCGTTTACTCTTGTTCTTCCACTTACAAGCTTGGCTCACGAAAACCCGACTCCTGAACTGCTTATGGGATCCGACCCGCTCTTGGGATTCAAACTAACCATCTTCTGACTGGATCTGTGACCCTGAGGTCCTGTTTGCTTTATTCTGCTTGCACAACATAAATCCTCTGTACAATGTGTTCTCATCCTCTTCTGCCTCTCTTCAGTTGAGTCATCATTAATCTGCAAACTATCTCCGTACAGTAAGTCCAGTACGGAACGGAAATCTAAATCCACAGGCATTAAGGTGGCGGGTATGAGGGATATTAATGAAGGTCACTAACGGTGTTCAGCTGCAATGGCTGGAGAAGATCTGGTGGAATGAAAGTTGTGCTAAACATTTGGTGTCAAACAATTAATTATTGGCAGCGGCTGTTTGCACTAAGTGCATATAGCAATAGATGCTATTTACACTAAGTGCAAATAGCTATAGATTCTATTTACACTATGTGAAAACAGCAAGATTTTCTGCTATTTATACTACTTATTGCAAATAGTTCGGCAAAAGGCGGGCTCGTACTCGAGTCGATTGCGTCAAAAAGCATGCGCCTTACCACCTACGCTACTGAAGCTAATATTGAATGAGCGTCTTTTTTTAGTGTTTAGACTAAAACCAATCACACGTTAGTGGGTGGAGTTAGTGTAAATATCCTTTGCCAACAAGGCGGGCTATTTGCACTTAGTGTAAATAGACGCTCCGTTAATTATTTTGTGATGGCCAAGCTGATATACCAACCGATATATCGCCAAGACCTTATAAATCGGCCGAAATTTGCCATTTTTAATTAAATTATTTATATATATAATTCTTTGTATGTGTATGTATGTATGTATATATATATATATATATATATATATATATATATATATATATATATGTAAAACTTATCGTCCAATACTGATTATTAAAAAGGCCAAATATCGACCGATTTATCGGTCTTGGCAATATATCGGTTGATCACTACTAGATGTTACCTGAAAATATAGAAATGGAGGTTGATGATTCTAGGATCTTAAAAGTTAGACACTTATTGGTGAAATGGTACATATCGTTCAATGCCGATATTTTAAAAATGCCAAATATCGGTCTTGATGATCTATGTCGACCACCACTGGACATTACCAATAGAGGTTGATGCTTCTAGAATATTCTATAGATGATCTGTTTTACATGCTGGAGAACTAGTGTGTTGTGTGATGGAGAATTTGAGGTACTATGGACTTTATTCAGAGTAAATGCCTTATTTTATTTGACAAAACTCAGAAATACAGTCTTCAGGATGTCATCATTTTCATAGCCAAAGTTATTTGTCCTCTTGAGCATTTTAGAAGGATGTATTTAGAATTTTTGATCAACAATATGAGATATCGAATGCATTGTACTTCTGTTCCTCAGACTTATTTTTATTTGTGTTGATTCAAATATGGTGTGTTGTGAGCGAGATCTTTAAGTTGACCATGATGCAGGCATGAAGTGTGAAGATTCCCGTCGATGACAGACCTGTCAGTCAGGGTTTATCTTGTGTAACGCAAACACTTGATGTTAATGTTATGCAAGAGATTTTCTCAGAGCTTTTTGTTGTATTGTGGTGTGTGTGAATGAGGGAAGGGAAGGGTTGGGTGTGGACGACATTTAATCTGGCTCTTGAGCTGCTTAGAAGTGTATGTCGGTGAGAAGTGCACACACACACATGTACAACATGCATTTAAATTATTGAATGAGAATCAGCACTAAGATAAGTACAAATTTGAAACAATGCATTCTAATGTTAAGTGTATTAGGTCAACATCTAACATTATTTGTTCATTTTCCAACTTTTGTTTCATCTTTTTCAAAGTCAAAGGTTAATTTCTACATCTAATTGAGATATTGATGAACTCTATATACCTGAAGTCTCTTGCATATGATTCTATTGAGCTGATGTCTGATTTTAAATGAATAGAAGTGCTTTGATTTTTCTCAAAAACACATTCAAGGACGTCATCATAATTTGCTCCAAACTGAACTTTTCCTCAAAGATTCTTTTCATCTTAACATTTATTCGTGTTCTGCTGAGATCTGCATTTGTGCAAGGTTGAGATTTACTTTATGTTTGATGAAATGAGTTAAAATGCTAAAACTGCATGTTTATATAACACACACGCACACACAAATAGTAATAATATATAATATGTGATATATATATATATATATATATATATATATATATATATATATATATTCATGTTATAACATTATTTATAATATAATGTTGTTTTTTGTAGATGTAGATTAATTTTTAAAGAAAGGGGTTTAATTGAGCAAGGATGCATTAAATTGATCAAAAGTAACATTTACAATGTATGTTACAAAATATTTCTATTTGAAATAAATGTTGATCTTTTGAACTTTCTATTCATCTAATAATAATAAATCAAATAAAAATCAAATGTATCACGGTTTCCACAGAAATATGAAGCAGATTAACTGTTTTCAACACTGATAATAATCAGAAAGGTTTCTTGAGCAGCAAATCAGTATATTAGAATGATTTCTGAAGGATCATGTGACACTGAAGACTGGAGTAATGATGCTGAAAATTCAGCTTTGATCACAAGAATAAATTACTTTTACAATATATTCAAATAAAAAAGTTATTTTCAATTGTAATAATATTTCACAATTTTTACAATGTCTTTGGTCAAATAAATGCAGCTTTGGTCAGCAGACAAGACTTTTTTCAAAAGCATTTCAAACTTTTCAGTGATGGTCTATATGTGTCGTTTTCGTATTTCCACCACTGCTGGAATAGATACGTGAAGCATCTGTGTAAAACATGTTCCCGCGGAGCGGCGTCAAGGGTTAACCTGCGTAAAGCCTGAAGAATGTGACGGTCAGCACCTCAACGTCTTATTTTCGATCTGTCATTCAGCACACTCGGTATGTCTCCCCTAAAATTAACCCCTAGTAAAACCAGAACACCACAGTCAAACATGACCTTAACCTGGATGCCTCGCTCTAAAGCTGTCAGTCAAACGTGAAGCCCGTCCTCTGAGCGAGGAGATTCCCGTGTGTGTGGCATCATGTGTGTGTGAGGGTTTAAAAGAGCACAGAATACCACAGAGGTTAGGTTTGTTCATGGTCACTAGTGAAGACGTTAGTCTTTGAAGTGTCCACTGATGTTGTAGATTATGTTCGCTACAGGGCTCTCCATGCTTGTTTATTCTTCGTAGAAGCAGTAAAATATGACCTTGTTCCTCTATAACAGATATACTATATTATAGTTTTTGTTAACATTTTGAATTAAACTTAAATTTTTGGTTAACGTTTTAGTCATTTTGTGTTTTTGTCATTTTTATTAGTTTGTTAATGTTTATATAGTATTTATTAATTTATATGTATTATTTTTAGTTTTTTAGTTCTTTATTTCTGGTTTTTTTTTTTTTTGCTTTTATTTATTTATAGTTTTAGTCATTTTAGTACTTAGATAATTAGTTAAATTAAATGAAAATTATAAAGGTCGCCTTGGCAACTAACTGAAATAATTAGTTTTTATATTAAATATTTAATTTAATAAAATATTATTTATATTTTATATTATTTTTAGTGCTGTCAAATGATTAATCACGATTAATTACATCCAAAATAAGAGTTTTTGTTTACATATTATGTGTGTACTGTGTATATATAAATACAAACACATGCATGTATATATTTAAGAAAAATGTTATATTTGTATATTAAATATATTTTTATATAATATAAATTATATGAATATAAATATAAACATGTAAATACATGTAAATATTTTCAAAATATATACTGTATGTGTGAGTCTTTATATATACAAAATAAATATATAAAAGGCACACATATATTGTGTAAACAAAACCTTTTATTTTGGATGCGATTAATCGTTTGATTATTTAATTATTTTATTTGACTTAATGTTTATTTATTATTATTAGCTATTATTCATTATTTATTATTAGCTTAGTTTTAGTCATTTTAGTACTTCAATTTAAACTAAATGAAAATTAGAAATGTTGCCTTTGCAACTAGCTGAAATAAAATAAGTTACATGTTTTTAAAATATTTTATTTCACTTAGTTTTTATTTCAAATAACATTTTGTATGGTATTAGTTAACTATAATAACTCTACAGTGGTGACACTGGAAGATGCTGCATAACATGCAAAATTTCATAATGTTCATTTTGTTTCATATTGACATGTTATATTGCTGTTCATGTTGGTTTCTGTTTAGTCATTGGTCCAAAATCCTGTATATTAAACATCACATATTTTTATTGGTTGGGATTTCGCTTTCAGTGATGCCAGAAAAATGCTTTTGAAACTCAGTTTGCACCTAATTTAGATGAAGTGCTTTACAATTTGTATTCTCTTGAATCCAAGTCTTTTCTTGAAAAGAGTAAGTAGTCAGACTATTGCAGTCAGTGGTTCATTTGTTCGCATAATGTGCTCAAACACACTCTCACGTGACGCGGCGCGCTCTGAATGCACACGTCAGTATGCGTACACATGTAATGTACACACAGTAAAGCCCATAATCCAGTGTCAGTTTTTAGGATGACTGGAATCCGCTGGTGAAGATAGATCATCCCATCAGCCTGCTGCAGACATGGAGATCTGGGTGTTTACATATTGACTCACATCTGCTGTAAATCATTACACACACATTAACACACTGTGTGCGTGACTGCGGTTATTATTAGTGGTGTTTAAGTCAATCCTCACTATTACTGTTGCTCATATTCAGGGTTAAGGCCCATTCACACCAAAAACTACAGCTATGAAGATAACTAGATATTAATGTCCACACCAGCACACAGACGTTGTTTATTATAAGCGTATGTTGTCGTCTGCCACTTTATATGTTCAAGCTCTTTAAAGCCTGATGGATCCTGATTGGCTGTCAGTGCATCATGTCGATCATCAGTAAAAAATCATTTGTAAAATGATTCCTGTGGTATCATTCCTCTTTGTTGTTATCGTTATAGTTGTGGTGTGGACGTCTCCATTCTTGAGAATTAAAATGATTTTATTAAAACTTTTTTATTATTATTGTTTTTACAAGTAATTAATTAATTATTTTGTGTATTTATTTGCTTTATTTTATTTATTTTGACTTAACCAACCAAAACACAGAATTTATTTATTTGTTGTTTGTATTTATTTGTTTATTTATTTATTTATTTGCTTTAATTGATTTTTTTCTTCAGACTTGACCAAAACAGCAGGACACTCTTAAAAATCAATCTGTGTCATTTGTGCTGTAGTTATTGTTAATTAATTATGATTAATAATTGTTATATTAATAATAATATTAATGAATTTATTAATATATTATTATAGAATATTATATATATATATATATATATATATATATATATATAATATTCTATTTAATTTATTTGTTTTTGTGGATTTATTTGTTTGTTTGTTTATGTTGACAGCAACATCCACCAGAATTTATTTAATGCATTCGTTAATTTATTTGTTTTTTGTGTTTATTTGTGTATTTGTTTGCTTGTTTTGTGCGTTAATTTATTTTTGTGTATTTATTTATCCGCCCAGAACATCCTCTCCTACCGCTTAGCAACATCCTGTCAACTACTCAGAACACCTTAGCAACCGCATAAAAATGCGTTGACTACTAATTTCAACACCTTATCCTCAAAATACTGGCAACGACCTAACAATTCCCTAGCAACTACTCACATAGCAACGTGCAAAACAAAATCCTTGGAAATGCCATAGCAACTGTCTAGCAACACCCTGGAAACCCCCACACAACAAGCTCATTGACATAACGATAACTGGCTCTTTTTGTTGTTGTTCCAGGAGACAGCAGCGCCTGCCTGGAGTAGGAGGAGGAGGGGCTGCTGGGAAATCCCAGAATCCTCAGCAGCAGCAGCTGCAGGGATTACAGCAGCAGCAACAGCAGCCCAATCAGATGCAGCAGCTCAACACAGACCACCAATCAGGTGCCGGCACTAAGCACGGGGGGCGGGGTTACCAGGGCCAGCAGAACCAGGGTGGGTGGCAGGGCGGCCCGCATCACGGCTACAGCCAGAACCGCCGCTGGCATCAGCATCCCAAACACCAGACGAACAGTTTTACTCAGGGCCCCTCGGGGGCCGACAGGGGCTTCACACGCAATACCAAAGAGACAGAGAATGTAAAACATGAGGAGCCGGAGCCCCACATGGAGAAAGGAGCGAAGGATGAGCCTGCGAAAGAGGAGAGAAAGAAAGGAGACAAGGAGAAGACAGAGAGCGGGAAGATCTGCTTACTGCAGTCGTCTAAAGAGAGACTGAGGAGGAGATTGAAAGAGAAGGTGATTGCTGCTAAATACATTAGCAACATACTATCAGTGTGGTAAAACATGTTAACAACATGCTAAAACAAGCCAGAAATTTGCTAAATAGATTCTATCAATACTCTCAACATACGATAAAGCAAGCTAGAAACATATTAAACATGCCAGCAACATATTATCAATAATGATACGCCTCAGTAAGACGTGCTAGCAACATGCTAAAACAAGCTAGAAACTATCAGTGTGGTAAAACATGCTAAAACAAGTTAGAAATGTGCTAAAAATTCTAGTAACACACTATCAGTGTGGTAAAACATTAGCAACATGCTAAACAAGCTAGAAACGTTAAATATACTAGCAACAGACTAGCAATGTCGTAAAATATGCTTACAATATGTTAAAGCATAAAGAAGCTAGAAGTATGTTAGCAACATACTATCACTGTGGTAAAACATGCAAATAACATGCAAAAACAAGCCATATGATTTGAAATAGAAATCTTTTTTAACATTATAAATGTTTTTACTGTCACTTTTAATCAATCTGAACACATCTTTGCTGAATAAAAGTATTAATTTCTTTCAAAAATTGGACTGATCCCAAACTTTTAAACGTAGTATATGCTCTTCCTGTGTGTTCTAAGTCATGTGACCGCTCTCGCTGTTCTCTGATTGGCAGGAGGAAGTTCCCGTGGCGACGGCCGGACCTCAGCGGAACCGAATGGACAGATTGTTAGAGATTCTGAACAGCATGAGGAACAACAGCAGCGGCGTGGAGAATCAGCTCACCACGTTCATGGAGGAGGCGCAGAACTCGGCCGATTCGGAGGAGACACTGAACGAGATCGTCCACACGATTTACCGTAAGGCGGTCAGCGACCGAAGTTTTGCGGCCACGGCAGCCAAACTCTGTGACAAGATGGCTCTGTTCATGGTGGAAGGAACCAAATTCCGCTCTCTATTACTCAACATGTTACAGGTAAGAACTGAATGTTCCTAACTTACTTGATCACATTCTGCAGGTTGTCTCCTATTGGTCAGTGATGTGTCCCTGAGGACCAATCGGATTGCACGATTCACAAACGTTATCCCGCCTGCTGCCCAACCACATCCATCTCAGCTCTTTCGTTCCTCTTTTGCATCTGCAATTTCTCCTCTTCCTCTTTTCAGGATGTGACTCACTCCTGCAATCCAGCTGAGTGACCCTGTACAATTTCCTCATTGGACGAAAGGGACTTTTTAGGCCCCGAACGCTTTCACCTCGTTTTGAAATGAAGAGTTTCTGAAAGCAAATGAATAGATTTTGAAGAAATATTTCAAAATGAAATCCTGCCATCGTTTGTTCAGCCTCATTTCCTGTGGAATGCAGAAAATGAAGCTTTTTATGTTTTTTTTCTCTTGTCTGCTTTTTCCTTTTTAATCAAAAACACCAAAAAAAAAGTGACTCACACAATTTACATTTTGCATGAATAAGAACAGCTGTTTTTGAAAATGGCCATGACAAACTAAATTATGACTAGCTTGGCTAACATTATGTGTGATCCAGTGTTATTAAAGTATTATTTATATGCTATTATAGTTAGATGATTGAGCTATAATTATTTATGTTTAATATTAATAATTATTTTTTTATTCATATTTTAAATGAGCTTTGTTTTCAGTTTTAGTTTGTTTTAGTAATTTTATGTGCTTTAAGTTTAATATAATTATATATATATATATATATATATATATATATAATTACTTCAAATTATTATTAGAATTTTTTTTTTTTTAACCAATTCAATTACCGAATTTTGATTAAATTAGTTTTACAAGGTTACATTACCAAAAAAAATATAATCTGAATTTTGAATTGATTTGTGAAGCAGCAGGGATATATATCTGTATTTGTGCGGCATGTCTCTGTCTCTTGTTGTTTGGGTCAGTCTGTCTGTACTGTGGTTTCGGTGGTGAAGCTCTAAGTATTTTGTCATTGTTTTTGGGAACTGACTGTTAGACTCATTTCTCACTGTGATGTGACACCAGAACTCTGACCCGCTTCTGCTGCGGCCAAAACACACATCCTGCTCCACACACACTCACAAATACACAAAGACCAACACACGCTGCATATCAAGCAAGCACGATCCTGTGTCAGAAACAGGATTGTGAAAGGAAGGTACTGCAGGCTTCTACCAATGCTACTCATGTATTTTTTGTCAAAATTAAACATTTAATGTATTTTTACATCACTTTTGATGTATCACTTTTTATACAATATGTACTCTACATATTACTTCATATTATTATTTTGTGTATATACCATTCAAATGTTAGGGGTTTGTAAGATTTGTTTTTGAAAGAAGCCTCTTCTGCTCACCAAGGCTGCAGTTATTTGATCAAAAATACAGTAAAAACAGCAGAGATTGTGAAAAATTATTACAATTCAAAAGAGCTGTTTTCTATGAGAATATATTGTAAAATGTAATTTATTCCTGTGATCAAAGCTGAAATTTCAGCATCATTACTCCAGTCTTCAGTGTCACATGATCCTTCAGAAATCACTCTAATATGCTGATTTGCTGCTCAAGAAACATTTCTAGTTATTATCAATGTTGAAAACATCAATGTTGGATTTTTTCAGGATTGTTTGATGAATTAGAAGCTCAAAAGAACAGCATTTATATGAAATAGAAATCTTTTGCAATATTGCAAATATCTTTACTGTCACTTTTGATCAATTTAATGCATCCTTTCTGAATAAAAGTATGAATTTCAAAAAAAAACAAAAACTTTTTAATGATGTAATTTTTTAACGGATAAAGTCAAAAGTACAAAAAATGTTATTTATATATCAATATGGTTATAAAATAATAAGAATAAAAATATAATTATAATATAATAACATATTTGAAATATTAAAATTATTTGTCATAATAATAATAATATTCTAATATAATTATTGTTATTATTGATTTTTTTTGTGTGTGTATGTGTAGTACCCCCGTTAACCCCGCGTGGAGCATCAGTCTGGAGTTTTGCGTGTGTTGAGGAAGATGAATCATCCGGTTTGTCCTCACATAAACCGGCGCTCTTCACCCGTCTGACGCTGGAGCAGACGCTTTCGTTCTGACGGGGTTATGTAACGCAGATACGCAGATGCGGGCGTCTCTGACCGCACTGAAAGGACACGTCTGCTGCGCCTCATTTAGCAATCTGCCTCAAACACACACGCTGCTTATCAGAGAACAGAGACGAGCTGCCAGTGTGTGTGAAAGTCCATTCATAGTTAATATGTTTTTGTTTTATACCTAACACCGCTTTTTAAATGCCTGGTTGCCACGGATACACTCATATGAGATGCTATTTGAAGTAAACACAAAATCTTCCAGAAATGCCTCCAATGTCTCCATCTCTCCAGCATTTTTGTTGCAGAAGCTTAATAATCATATCGCATCATATCTGCTGAATGAGACCCAATATGTGTTCCTTAATCATTTCAAGCTGCTGATTCCAAAAATAGTGGCTGTTTTGCTCTAGTGTGTCACACACTTTCTTACAAAAATATTTTGCAAATCATAGCATTTTTGCTTTCGATGACATTTGTCTTGTATTGTCCCTTAATCAGCAGAAAAACTGCCCCAAACACACGAGTCCTGTCAATTTCACATGCATGACATTATTTCATTATTTTATGCTGAATCCTGTTTCCACATTTTCTACTTGTTTGAAGACTGCTTTTGTTATTTTGATAAGTGCTTTAATGCTGATTTTTATATACATACATACACACACACACACACACATATATATATATATATATATATATATACAATTTTTTCTTTTTTTTTTTTCTTTGCTAATCAGTAGAATTTTTTAAGATGTGTCATAATCTAACATTATGTATGAACCAGTGGTTTTTTATTATTATTTATATGTAATTATAGATTTATTATGTATTCCTGTTTAGCTGTATGTGGTGATAATTTTTTTTAAAAATATTTTTGAACTCAAGTTCATGAAGGTATTATTGGGCCTTTTTTGCAAATCAGTGGATTTTTTTTTTCTGTGTCATAATCAAAAATATTATTTTGAATTAATTTAGTTTATTCTAAAATTGCCAAATTTGTTATTTTTGGTATGCATTTGTATCATTTGTGGTGTCTGCATGCTAGAAATTTTTGGATTTGTCTCTTGTATTTATTTATTTTTATTAACATTTTAACCATTAACAACACAAACAAAACCCAGTACTTACAACTTACAAAAACAGAAAAGACATAGATAGATAGATAAATAAATACATACATGCATACATAAAAATACAAACCATATATATAAGACAGGAGCATTATGATATACAAATAAATAAATAAAAAATGAGCAAGCAAACAAACCATATATATATATATATATATATATATATATATATATATATATATACATACACAGTGTGTGTATATATATATATATATATATATATATATATATATATACAGTTGCATTATGATATACCATACTTTAATATATATCAATATAATAAAGGAATCATTTTTCTAATGATGTTATGCCACCCTTTTTCACTGATCCAGGTTAACAATCTATTTTTCCTGGTAGCAAATGTTTAGGTATCAAATAAATGTCCAGCAGATTTGATCAGCAGTTGCCTGACTTGGAGACCTAGAGTGAAAAACAAGGAATCCAAGTGTAGATGCTGGGAAATTGAATGTTAAACATCTGTATGTCTCTGTGTGTATCATGACAGTCTCTCTCTCTCTGTGCGTCTGCAGAGAGACTTCACGCGGCGTGAGGAGCTGCAGCAGACGGATGTGGAGTGCTGGCTGGGCTTCATCACGTTTCTGTGTGAAGTGTTCGGCACCATGAGGAGCAGCGCTGGAGAGCCGTTCAGAGTGCTGGTCTGCCCCATATACTCCTGCCTGAGAGAGGTACACAAACACATCAGCCACACACTGCACACCCGACTCACTCTCGCTCTGATAGATGTGAATTAAAAAGACGTGTTAACTCGGAGAGAAAGAGGAATGAACAACAGCCAGACAGAGATGGAAATCAAGACAAACTTCCTACACATTTAGTTCTTCTGCTGTTTTGAAATAGTATATATTTCCTGTATATCAGCTCACCATAGACGGCCCGAGCTGAACACTGGATAGGCGTTGGTTTTGCATAAATGTGAATGGTTTTGTCTTTAAATTAGTGCTGTCAATCGATCAAAAAAAATTATTCGCACATTTCTCTGAAATTAATCGCAATTAATCCCACATAGCATTACAGTTTTTATATTGTGATAATTTCACATTCAATCTTTAAATTAATGTAGAAACAACATAAAGACAGTATATTTTTAATATTTGGCATCATTTTTTATGACTGAAGGCAAGTATCACTGATAACAATACTACTGATGCCCCGGGAAATTGTTCTTTTTTCTTAATATTTAACCATTGACTATATGTAATGTTGACTATTCTAACATTACAGTATAACTGAGAGCTATCAATTTTCACATTTATTAGACTTCATAAAATAACAACTTCTAATTTGAGTGAACTCACGTAAACCCATTATAATAAATGTCATATTTACTGTGCTCAAGTAGGAATTATACAGAAATGGAATGAAGTTATCAACACTAAATTCTAAAGCTACAAATGTATTGATTTCCTCTTTTGTTCTTTGAACAGGCATCACAGCAGCTGGTTATGAGGTTATTTGACTGCTATTACTTTAAGAGCTGCCGCTGCTGAACGTGACATGGATCTGACACGCATGCTCGTAGTTTCATTTGTGCTTTAAAATGAAATGACAGGCTGACAGGACAGGAAAATGCATTTTTACTGACATATGGCCTGACAACATCTCATCTGACCGCAGTTCACTGTTGATCTGCTGAAGCTTCTTGTCACCTGTACCGTTTTCTGCGCTCGTTTGACTCACGCCTGGCTCAAGTTGGATGTGCTCGTAAAGACGTTCTGTGTCTATACAAATGCAATTCTTGTCAAGAAAAAAGAGACAGGAGCAGCAATTATGAGTGGGGTAGCTACGTCCCTGTGTTAACTGCGTTAAATATTTATAACATTTTAATTTTTAAAAATTAATCACTTGCGTTAACACGCTAACAGCACTAATTTAACTGCATTTTTCTGATAAAGGTAATTAATTTTACATAGTTTGCAGCTGAATTTCAGTAGCTCTAAAAAGTTACCTTTTTTTTGTTGTGCTTATTTTGCCAAAAATGTGATTTAGATATCTATGATTACATAATAATAATAATAATAATAATAATAGAAATAATAAATATAATAATTATTATTATTATTATTATTATTATTATTATTAAAATATAATTTTTATATTTATTAAAAATATTTTTTTTGGGGGGGGGGTAAAATATCAAACAAAATAAAGGTATTCCTATTGTAATATTTCACTGTAAAATAAATAAAACATTTTAGGATATAT